>VWPW01007530.1:0-30401 GCA_013389825.1 Crypturellus undulatus
TAGAACAATAGTTTTACAAGAGCTTCCAAAGATAAGCTTTTTGCATAGAATAGCCAGCAACATACATATATATATATATATACACATATAGACATGCATACATATGTAGTCTAGCTAAGAATGTGTGGTATATGGATGGGAGACAAATCCCCATTTTTAAAGAAAACACTAACATTTATGCATCTGCCAAGGAATAACACAGGGAGAAGCTTTTCGGTGCTCTTGTCATCTCAGGTTCACAGAGTACTTAGAAGCATTTATGCTTAACACTTAGGATATCATTCCTTTTCCAGCAGCCATAAGGCTGGCAGACCTGAAGGGGATATTGCGAAGGCATACAGCACAGTGTGTGTAGCTGAAGCAGCACTCCAGTCCCACTGGCTGTCACTGTCCAGAGTTTTCCTCCTGATTATCTAGGCTAACCCTGTCTTAGTTTCATTATGCTGCTCCTGCTCAATCCCCTTTGCACGGTCAATTAAGTGTTTTCTATTCTTAGTGGTTATTCCCTTCAAATATTTGCAGAGAGTTATTACAATCCTTCTCATTGTCTTTAGTGAGGTTATAAATATATACTCAGTGTTTTATCTTTCTTCACAAATTAATTTCTCCAATCTCATAGTCATGTTTAGGGCTCTTCTATAAACTCCTTATTTTCCATTATCTTCTGGAGATGAAGTGTTTAGAGACTGATGGCAATATCTGTGTGAGCTATTATCACAATTACACTGAGGGGAAATATAATTTCTCTGTCCTACAATGTTACTCTGCTGAATATAGCACCAATATTCCGCCTTGGTTTCCCAGCTGTGTTACATGTAAACACCTACCAAATTTACATTTTATGGTATGTAGAAGTTTACATTATTAGTCTCTTTCTGTATTAATCTGTTTATTATTGCTTATAGGATTGGTTTTCCAAATTAATCCCTACCTATTATTCATTTCAATGAAACATGTTCCATAAGGATGATCCTGAAGCTTAACCATTTGATTCTCCTTGCAGAGGTTACTATCATGCCATGGTGATTATTAATAGAGCCACGCAATTCTAGGTATTTCAAGTATTTTCGTCTTGGTTTGTGACGAATATTAATTATCACTAAAAATACAGCCTTTTACTGTCTGATTTATTTCTTTAGGCAACTTAGTACAGCCCTTCTTACTACAATAGCTGTCTTTATCATTTGAATAGGAATTAAGTAATAATATTAAAAATGGAAAAGCACCTACCAACTACCGCTGGCTGTAAAGAAAGTATCATTTTGGTGAAAATTTCTCTGAAACGTTATTTCAAAACATCTGTTGCTCTCTAACATTTCTTTTCTCTTTTTTTTCTTTCCCCAAAGAAACACTATTTCAGTTGGTGGTAGTGCAATCATATGCCCCTGGTGACCAAGAAGACAAAAACCAAATAGCTAATTGAATGAAAAAAAAAAGGAAAGGGAAATAAAAAAGGGAAAAGTTATTTTCCAGCTTGTCCTAACTCAAAACATGCTGTGGAAAACTAAGAGAAATTATTTAGTGCAAAGATATGAACTCAAAGCAGAAATACAAAGTACTTAAAGCCAAGGCTTATACCTGCATTCCAGCCACACAAGCAATTAGAATGACATGCATAAAGTGCAGCTTTATATATAATGTATAATTGTAATATTCACCTTTAAACTCACTTGCTTAGGCTCTAACTATAGCATGCTCATCCTACTTTAGTGTATGGCAGGTAATTTTAATCTGCTGAAGAGGGAATGTTTGCTGTGATTGCCATGTGGACTTACATCTAACTGGAGCAAAATCCCTTTGAGAACGATTTGTTCCTGCAGAGTTTTGAGCCACTAGCCTGGAAGGGGTAAATATTTAATATGGAATCCTTGAGCCTATGTGTGAGTAGGCCAATACATGGACTTTATTAACAATTTATAGAGTTGAGCCTTTTTTTTTCCTTCTCAATTTTGGCTGTGCCAACTAAAGTATAATTGTCATATCTGTGCCTGGCACTGTCTCTGAACAGAGAATCATTCCAAAATTGTATATAGCTCTTTCAGTATAGCACAGCACAGGCGCAAGAGAGATATCAGGTCACTGAAATATCTTCACAACTTTTCTTTTCCTTCTTTTTTTTTTTTTTTTTTTTTTGCAATTCTACAAAATCAAATTTAATCATTAAAAACCTGGCATCTTTTGCCAGTAGGGATATTTTTATACACACACTAATGGATTATTTTTGCTCTGCTTGGCAGGGGACCTTTTCCTCCATCTGCAACAACACTGTACATTAAAAGTTGTATTAGATGAGTTGATACTAGATACCCATTTTATGTTTCTGCACTTCACCCTTTGAAACCCACAGTCTTTGTTCTTTACGCAATATTCTTGTGCTGCTGACCTTCCAAATGTTTCTTTAATTTCTGTTCCCTGCTGCACTGCAGGAGTTTTATGAGGGTGAACATAGAATTAGTAGTCCATTTCCATTAGTAGTAAATCTGCTTTTGCCCTTGCAGGGAGACCTTTGCTTCAGTGGCTGTACTTTTGTGAAAATAATGAATTCATGTAGGAGGCTACCCAGATGGCAGCAAACTAGAGTTTAAAATCTAACCTGGTACACCACTGCCACAGGGCTAAGTTCTGAGCCCATTTAAACAGGAGAGAGAGGCCACAAACATCAAAACACTCATGGCTGCTCTCCTCAACTAAAGCACACGAAGAGGCTAATGAGGCCTTGATTTAACTGGGTGGTGAGTACTCTGTTTTCAAAAGAACAAAAAGGCTTCCTAATCAAAATTTTCTCTCTCTTTTACTCATGCACTAGCAACCCCCTGATTCATTTAGCTGACTGGTTTTGGAACCGTAGTAGTTCTGGGAGCTTCCTGCATTCACCATCATCTTCAGAAATGGATTTAATGTTTCAATTTTATTCATTTATATATTTTTACAATCATTTTGCTTTGGCTACAATTTCAACCGTGCTCTAGAAAATCCTGCATCTACTGTAAAGCATTGCAGCATTGCCATTTTAATTTTTCCACCTAGTTTTTCCATAAAAAGAAATCAAATTTGTAGCTAAAGACTGCAAGATATCACGAGAAGACTGTCATTACATTTTCTTAAATGTTCTTTGCAGGTCACAGAAAGGATATAAAGCACCACAGAACTGAAATGCAATGCAACTGGTTAAATGACAGAAAAATGCATGTATATTTGTTTCATGATAGCTTTTTGAAATCTGGATACATTTTTAACTGACTCTACTATCTACAAAAAGTGATATTTAATTAAAAAAGTTTTTCAGAAAAATAGTCTTGTGCAAAAAGCATCTACATTAACATATAAAATGGAACTAGAAATTTGTACATCTTGTGACTATAGTTCAGCACTGTTTGCAATACGTCCTTATTTGTGACAGTAACTTCTAAATAGCATTATTTACATACATTTCGAGAGTTTTAATTTTAGAAGCCAACTGTTTACTCATTCATTCATAAGAAAGCAGCTCTATACATCTGCATTTGTCCAAGCCTGAATACCAAGCCCATGAATAAATGTAGAATAGTATATAGCTGATAAGCTGCTCCACTGAGCAGCTCACAAGAACAACAGAATAGCATGAGAACCACTTTCCTAAGCAAAAGTTTAGTTTAATAGTCTCTTTCCATTTTAAAATAACAGTAATTCACGTGTCCTATTTTAAGGAGTAACTACTTAGAACAGATTTGCTTTACATCTGAATTTGTCTGTGTAAAAACTAATACAAAGAAGCTTTCAATGCTGATCTACTTATGGGTGAAACAATGAAGATTATAGAGTGTTTAGAGAGGTTGGAAGTACTCTAAGGATATAATCTCTGGTGAAGTTAAGACTGGGTGGCTTGGGGAAAAGGAAACATGTAAGTGCCATAAAACCCATTTTCCTGGTTCAATAAAACAGAGTGTGGTTTGATGGTTCACTCCTTACCAGGTAAAGTGCATGATAAAAAAAAATTCATCTATTCTCCTCCCATATTTAGAGTGAAAAATAAGTTGTAGAAAGATAACTCCTCCTGTTCATCTTGCTTTTAATCAGTTCTATAAACTGTTAAGGTTATAAGCGTAGACTCTGAGTGACAAATAGTGACACTTTGTAAAAATATCTACATATGTGTTCTCATCTGAGTCTCCAAGCCTCTAACATTTGAAATTTCCAGAAAAGATTATGTTTGTACATGGAAATTTGGATCAAGTAACTCTGAAAAATTGAACTTCAATATATTTCTTTGGTGGGTTTTTCTTTTGGCCTATAGAGACAAACAACCCCTTATATTTCAGTTTACTAAATAAGATGCTCAGCCTTATCCACAGACTTCTGTGCTGTTCTGCCATAAAGTAAGATTAACCATAACATAGACATAGTTTGTTTTCAGGAGGAATGTGAGAGCATCACAGAATCAATATTTCAGCAACATCCTGCTGCCAGAAGTGCTTCCCTTTGTAGGATGATCACTGGTGCTTAGAAGGGTAATCTCTCTGCCCATTGAATTCAGAATTGCATGTTTTCAAAAGCAGATGCATATATAATAGTTTAGAAAAAAAAGGCACAAAGTAGTCAGGAATATTGAAGTTTCAGAGCAGAAATGGGTAAAAATCAGCATAAGAAGCTTTTTAAAAATATATAGGTCACTTTCTGCACAGCAGGGAGCAAATAGGGGTAGAGAGTGAGGTCTCTCAACAAAACCAAGCAAATAATTTTTTTCTGTTTAAGGAAAAGTAATGTTGTATTCTGAGAAAGGTGCAGAGAGCTATCTCAAATTAATTCCTAGTAAGACAAGTTACTCCGTACATGCAATGGATGAAGGCTAGACATTACCAACCTACCTTGAGAAAGTGTCCTTAAGGATGAAATACTCTCAGCAGCACTTTGCTGTACTAACAGCAAAGGTGTTAGTGGCCCAGCAAAAGTGGCCCAGGGACCTCTGCTTGTCCTGACATCCCGCACAGCAGAACTGACCATCTCCAGTTGGTGCAACAGCACCAACACCAGCTGCTTCTTCCTCAGCGCACCCATCCTCAGCATCTCCTACCTCACAGGTACTCACTTAAAAGCGAATGCTGTAAGTGAAATGATTATAAACTGAGATGACATCTGAACAATTTAATTTGAAATATAAACACAACATTTGACATGCTTAAAATATGAAAACATTTATACTTTTTTATGAGAAATAATCATTTTGTAATAATAACAACTTGCTTGTAATAGCTGATCAAACAATAGTCTTGATCAAATTGTTCTCCTAAGATCTGCAGTTGACAGCTGTCAAGTTAGACGGACCTTAGCCACAAGCTTATGGAGCAATTATTCTATTTGCAAATGTTATTATCATACAATCTAAGCAATGCTTGCAAATTAAATACCACTTTTACAAGGTAATTGAAGCCACTTACTGTTCAAACTAATGACTTGCAATATGTATACAGTAAGATCAATTTCAAACATTAAGATATGTATCCATAGAAAGTTTCTCCATAGGATAAAGAGAAAACCCATAATCTATATTTTAGGAAAGCCTATAATATTACATAAATCCTCTAGAAATAGCCCAGCTATAAATAATTGGACTGATAATGAGATCAAGCTTTCTGTACATTTTTAAAAGAAGCTTCAAGCAGAGCCGCATTTCCTAAGAGAAAAATTATAATTTACATGTGTTAAATATCAGTGTTTTTTTTTGTTTTGCTTTGATTTTTTTTGAGAAAACCAATATGAACCCATATGAAGCCAGAGGACTCCACCTTACTCCATCTTGCTGCCTGTGGTCAGTAAGACTAGTGGTGTTGTAAACCACTCAAGATTCGAGGGTGTTATTCCTGTGCTTAAATTAAGTACGTGTTTCAATGTTTTGCTGAAGAAGGCCTATGCTACTATATGATGCAAATAAGGGCAACTGAAGCTAACCCTTAGGGTCTCACTCAAAGTTACTATGAGACTTGCCACTGATTTCCATAGCCTTTGTATCAGGATCTTAGAATTTAACAAGTGGATTGTTAGGACTGGAGGGGGAATTTAAATGTAACACAAGCTGTTGGGGAAGTCTCACTTCTCCTTCTGGGAGTTACATGGTAAGGATAAGAGTCAGCTTTCAGCAATCAACCCCGAGTGCCTAATTCAAGGCATGTCTGCTGGGGTATTTTTTTCTGACATTTCTCCTGCACAATCCTTAGGGGTTAAATTGGTAACCACCATATAAACAAATCTGGTTACAAGAGCAATATCTAGTAATTATTAAGCATCTTCAAATGCATCACAGTAATATATACACTGGTAAGATAGTAAATCTTTTTTCCTCAATAACACTAGGAATAGGAAAAATGCATGATTTTTAAAAAATAAACACATACTGAAGGAGTTATCTTTTTCTCTCATCCTTGGAAACAGAACGTCCTGTCGTATTTAGCAGTGACCCTTCTGTAAGCGTCTATTAGCCTAATGACCTTTTCCTAAAGTCAAATACACTCAAATAACCAAACAAGATTATCTTAATTTAATGTGTTAGAACCACTTAGGCAGCCTGAAAATTTTCTAAAGTAAATCCCATAACAGTGACAAAGACAACTATGGAAAAAATAAACAGTTGCAACTACTTCATATTTTATTTCGCTTTATGCAATACTTTGCCATTCTCAGAAATGGTAAACTTTCATTTTTCAATTCAAAAATAAAAATAAAAATGTTGATCTTATTGGAAAAGATAATCTAATTTATTGTTAATGGTTTCAATCATTGCTGGGGGTCAAAGCCATCTTTTACATCAATTTGCAAAAGCAAATTAATGTTTTGAAGGAAATGTAAAAGTCAAGTTGCTTGGGAGTACATTAAATTATATCCTAGTTAATGGTGTTAGAGAGATGGTTTAAAAATAAATTGCCCATAATACCTTTTAATAAAGGAGCTAAATGCATTTTTGTTCCCTGCTAAAAGCAGATGCCTATTTGGCACTGTTTTGAATCCCATTTGCCATGTATATTTTGATTAATATTACACTGGGTAATCTGCACTATGTGGTCTAGGTTCAGCAACCTCACTGTAAAATAATGAGCCTTCAAGAATAAAAAATATGTTCACTATAAAGTTGTATATTCTGAGGAGCTCTGAACGTATTCAAATGAAATGAAAAAAATGAAGCCTTCACCCAGTAAATTTGCTCAAAAGTGAAACTTGCATATCTCAATTTGTAGTTAATTTTCAGCCTGTGTTCTGAAAACTGGATGAAACATCAACTTTTTGCATATGTTTTCTATGAAAACCTTTTCCTTCAGTCAGCTGCTACAGGACTCTGCCACAGGGAGTTTATGGCAACTGGGATGCAGCCAATAGCAGTGAGTTGACTCACTGAGTAGTGTCTTCAAAAGAAAAAAAGGTCCAGCACTCATATTTTATGAAATACATAACATGATTTACCCAAGGTTGTCAAAAGAGATGAATTTCAGCCAAATGCAAGGTAATAAATAGTAATATGTGCTGCATATAGTTGACTTATAACCCTTGGCATTTTGAAACAAAATTCATCTGAAGAATTCATTTTATACGTCATAAACTTTCCTATTGTTTTGCCTGTTTTGACTGTCTTTGTCATCAGGTTTCTTGTGAAAAGTATGCCTGAAAACTGTAAAGGAAGCAATATTTTCAAGAATACTTATATAGGTCTTTATTTCCATGGTGTTCTTGGAATAAGAAAGTTAGTAGTGTAGAAAAATGGTCTGTTTCATTAAATCAGAACCTAGGGGAAAAAAGAAGCAATAAGGTAATGTATATGTTACCTTTATTATTATTATTTATTTAATGATTATAAAGAAACCTTTTCCAAGGTTGAAAGTTATTTGTTTCCATGACATATTCATGTTATTTTGAGGCACAGAATAATTTAGTCTTTTTTTTATTATTTTTAATCAATTCTGCACTAAATTATAAAGTGCACTGATCCAATCACTTACACATGAGAACAAACACCTTAAAAGTAAATATAGCTGAAAAGTGTGTTATACTATTATGGGTCCATTTCAAAACCACTGGCACAAATTATATACATGCAGCAAATAGCAGCAAAATATGGGTCCTTTTCCGCCACCCCACGATTCAGAATTTAAACTTGTTACACTACTTGACTTCTACTGAAAGGCATTGCAAGGGTGCAGTACATGCTCAGGAAACTTAGAAAGGATTCATGGACTTTTACACAGCATATTCATATTTCAGCATATATTCAAATTGTTAGATCTTCCAGGGCAGTTCCTTAGGTTATTCTGAAAAACCTCACTTGCTACAAGAGTAGCCAACAGCAAATACCAAAGAAAAGTCTCACAGCCCAATAACCCCTAAGTGACATTTCCTCGAAACAGCCACCAGTCTCTAGTCACCAAGCGTCTTAAGGAGCCCTGCAGAGCAGTATGGTGTAAGGTTACAGATAAGCCCACAGATACAGGAACTCATGGATATATTAAAACAAGGCTTTTAGAAATAAATAAATTCAAAATATCAATGGAACATTTTAGCTTTCACTTACGTGAAGTGATCAATTTAAACCCAGAAAAAGTGCTAACTACAATGAAATTAGCTACTTTTCTAGACAGATACAGAGCTCAGGCACTTCCTCACTGGCTCTCTTGTGTGAAGATCTCCTAAATTCTTCCTCTTTATACTGAGGCAGAAATTGGAGTTTTGAAGTATTTGAGGAGGTATTCATCTAATCTTATTTTAGAGTCTAGTTAGAACAAATTAGAACATTCTCAAATATATCCCAAATTATGAATACCTAAAAAAATAGCAGCTCCTGCATAACATTTGCAGCCATTGCTCAAATAAGACACAGGCATATATAATCTGGTCTAGCCACACTGAACTCCAATTACAGGCACGGAACCAAATAGGTACTTTTAGGGTGCAAGAAACCTGAATTAATTTTGATATCTATCCTGCAGTTAGAATAATAAAATTCTAGAAATATTCTCATTAACCATAAAGTACAGATAGAGGACCAGCTCAGAGGCAGAAATCTACATTTCATCAGATGATTCCTTTTCTTATTGCCAAGGTATTAGGTAAAACCCTACTTACTCCACCCTATTTACTTGTTGATGTGATGTAAGAAATAATAAACTGTTGGAAAAAAGTGAACTATTGTAGAGCACAACCTAAACAAAATAGAGGTAATACTGGTAGGCAAATAGAAACAACATTTATAGTTTGGAAAGGCATATAGATATATCCATATGCTAGCAAGCACTGTCATCCCAAGCACACCCTCAAGATATGCTAATACTTAAAACAGAACTTAATATCAATTTTATTTTTTTCAATTACATATTCACCAGAGAAAGGGAGAACACACTACAGATTTTTCCCTACTTCTAGAAAATACAAATTCTCAGAAGTATAAACTGGAATTAGATAGACACTATTTTGGAATAAAACAGTTTGAAGTTCAGCTGCAGAAAACATTTAACCATTGTCTTGAAAGATTGCATGAACTGAGCATAAAGCCAGGGTCCAACTGACAATATTTGAAGTAGATGTGAAGAAACACACTTTTTCTTTGATCTTTTCTGACGTGTTCTTATTTAACCTGTTACCCTGTCCTTAAAGATGCCATTCACCCTCCCATTTTGGGGAAAGGACCGTAATTTTTCTGCAAGCTTGGGTGAGCAAAAGGGTATTTAGGATACTTATAAAAATTCACAAGGAAATCTGTATACCAGAGTATTTTTTTAGACAACTTCTCAGAAATAATATAAATGCCATCACCTCAGGTAGGAAAACCATATCTCAGATGTCCATGTAGACCCTGGAATTTGAGGACTGTGGTCTAAGGCAGAGTGTGGGTCTACATTTAATGAATGAAAATAAAGATAGTGTTCTTCATTTTAAAAAACGTATTTTCAATTAAAAATACACGTTATTTCATTGCAAATAATTAATCATAGTCATGAAACCTTTAATTATAAGTCTACACTAATTTTAAGGAGTCCCAGGAGCCGCTTATCTGCTTCACCATCTAGGAGAGTGCCTCCTTTTCCTTGAATGCTGGTTGGTTTGTAAATTGGGATTCTTCTAACATATCTATCCTCCATCCACGAGAGTCTCTCCGAGACCCTCAGCTCCCCATCTTACACACAGCAAGCCCCAAACAGAGCTGGAAGGTGCTTTCTGAAGAAGCTGGGAATAGGCATGGTACTGGGTACTGCTGCTCAGCCCTCAGCCTACAGCTCTCAGATACAACTTTCACTTCTTGGGCTCTCCCTCGTTCACTCTGTGGAAAGCCAGCATGAAACTGTGTCCCAAAGCAACGTGGACTTACGTTTTTTTTTTTCTCATAGCTGCATGCTAACTGCATGGCAGTCACAGACACTGCCCCTTCATGGAGACAGTCTATGCGATGGATGAGATTTGGTAAAAGGAGACTTACCAGTTCAGGGCCTGAATCTGAACTTCAGGTTTAGGCGCTAACACTCATTGCCACTTGATAGCTGCACAAGTGGCCTATGGTGAATATCCAGTTGGTCTTAGCTCATTTTTCTGTTCATGGGTGAGAAAAACAAATGGCACAAACAGGTCATATTTGATATTCAAAGCAGCAAAACAATTGTGTAGGTCTGGAGAACAAGAAAACTTGCCAGCAAAGTAGAGAAGCAAAGGACGTCACTGCAAAATTATGTGGGGGCATCTCTGGCAACAGAGGATAAGATTTTCAGCATTTGTGTATGTGAACCAGTATATATAGTTCCTTTCTCAGGTTGGTTTT
Source organism: Crypturellus undulatus (assembly GCA_013389825.1). Classification (NCBI taxonomy): domain Eukaryota; kingdom Metazoa; phylum Chordata; class Aves; order Tinamiformes; family Tinamidae; genus Crypturellus; species Crypturellus undulatus. The sequence goes on from VWPW01007530.1 coordinate 10,766, forward strand.
AATTTAGATGTTTAAATATGCTAATTTACTAACTTGCTTATGAATTTATGAAAATATAATTTTTCACAATGTGAATCTTCACAGCAAGTTATTTTGGAGTGGATCAACACCATAAATATAATCATATAATTTTGTCTTCAAATGAAAATATAAAAAAGCTGTTACTGCTTTAATAAATTATAGCAACTACTTTCTGTGAAAAAGATTTTGTATGCTTGGTCTTTTTACACCTAATTTTACTTCCACATGAGGTATATTTCCTCATGAAGAGGAATTAAATATGGGTGTTTTTTGTATTTTTTCAAGCATTTCTAATAATTAAAGTACATTAGCAACTCTCTGAAGGCAACAGAAAATAGATTCTGGATTTGTGGAACATTTTAAGCATATCCTTCTGCCCTGACTCCCCATTCTTAAGGAAAAATAAGGAAAGGACTGACTTTCGGTCTCCCTAATTACATCAGATGCACAATATACATCAGATGAATTTCTACAATTCATACTGACATAAACATACATTTCAATACGTTTACACATATGTATTCATTTATACGTGATGTATATGATTTTAAACTATTTATGTTTATGTACAAATGCATACCTGTATACATACACAAATGTGTCTACATCAAATACACATGTATGTATTACTAGCTTGAAACCTGTATCAAGGATGGAAATCACTAACCCAGACTTAAGAAAGGTGGTATCGGAAAGATACTCTTGGTATCTTCTTTAAATGGTCTGCTGGAAGCAGATACCTGAGATGCAAAAGAAAACTAAATTACAAGAAAGGAAGAGTTGGCTCTCATGTAAAGGAACATTTGCTCTAAAACCAAATATATACAAGAAGTCAGGTTACACAACTTTTTTTTAAAGAAGCATCCTAGCACAACTCTTAACATAAAAATCTTACCAGTGATGCCATTTACCTAAATTAAGTACCACTCTCATTTCGTGAAACTCTTAAAACAGAAGATTTACAAGGACAAGATAAGAGGACTGGCAGATGTTCTTTGATTCATTCATTTGAAGGGAAGGGCAATTGGAAATGGCACTGGCACAGAATGACATTTGGAATAATGGCCTGTGATTCTGTTGGCACTTTTAGTGTTAAGCAAGTGATCTGCAAGGTAAAGTGGATTCACAGTTAGAGTCAGCACCAGTGCACAGGTCGCCCGTAAAAATAGAAGATTCCATTATTCTTCAGGCTCCCCAGAGGGAGCAAGGTCTCTAGCATCATTACCAGGACTAAATCTGACTTTTCTATCTCCCCTAATTTCCTCCTAGTAATTATAGGTCAAGCACTCTTTTGTAAATTATAAAACCTTTGTTCTTATCAAAAATGAATAGCTGAGGAAAAAAATCATACAGAGAACCTTGAAAAAAAATTTCAATTAGAAAACCAAGCTAATTTGGTATGACCAAAGACTGTCGGGCATACTGACAGTGCTCTATTATGCAGTCATTTGGGCTCTTTCATATTAGCTATGTTAATGTCCTGTGAGTGAATGTAACACTTGGATGGGACAAGATTTCTGCAATTAATTTCTGCAGTCAGTGGAGAGACAAGCAAATTTATTTTCCCCCTCTCTGGGAATTGGTAGTGGAGGGTGTGAGGTAGAGAAAGTGCATTTAGGAACAGAGTACAAGCTAAACACAAGCCCTAAATAAAGCAGAAACAATGGGAGCCAATGCCTCCTCATTCATTCAATTGACAATGTTTTGCAGCTTAAACCTGTTTTATTAATTATGTTTGACATTTCCTTAATTAGTTTCATTTACACCAAATCAATCCCTACTGCTGTATGGCATCATTTATCATTTTGAAAAATTTGCATACTGAGTGCTGACTTTTTCTACTTAATTATACATTAAAAGTGTCAGGCGTGCTTGCTGCCTGGCATTATCTGCGCCAGAAAGGTTTGTGGCTGGACTGTGATGGTATTAATCATTAAGAGCCCCCAAGTGCTGCCGGGTAATATCTGGGGAGCAGAGTGGCTCTCAGTTTAACGCTAGAGAGCAGAAGTGCTGCTGTAAAATGACCCAAAGCAAAAACAAAATAAATGACCTAAAACATCCGGTCTACTGTAATGCTTTGCTCTTTCAGTGGAAATATGTTCTGGGAAGAAGAAAAAAAAATGTTTACTGTTAACTATTAGCTTCCTGCATTCTAAAACTGCAGAGACAGTTCTTCAGGATAGCTGATGTTTTGTCTGAATGGCAAATGTTTTATTTCAGTTAAGCGTATATTGGTGGCCGACTAATCGACCAACCAAAGCATGTATGTGTCAGCTGTTTCTGGGTGTTTTTATCATAGAGATATAAGCTAAAACACAACTAGGCATTAACACCGCCCTTCACAAAGCCATAACTTATGTGAAAGCTCTTAAGAAATCACCAAACATTCTTTAAAGCCATGAATAAGTAGTGGTACCACATTCTTTCCTAGCAGCTTGGGGAATGCAACTCCAGCCTCAAGTCATTGCTAAACAGAGAAATGGATGGATTTAGGACACACAACACTGTACTCCTAACCCGTGCCTTAGTACCTACATTCTGGTGCAGGTATTTCAATGGCAAATTAGCTGCAAAGCTGGCAACTCACACATGCACATTCAGAGCAGCAGATGCTTCTCAGCAGCTTTAGCTACTTAGCAGCAACTGCTTTCAGAAGCGCTCTTTCTCTGCTGACAGTTGTGCTTGTCATTTTACTCCTTGTGAGAGCCTGTGAAGATGCTTGGCCAGGCTGACCACTGATCGAAGAAGAAAACATGAATCAATTACTGTCAATACACACTCTCTCTTCTCCCACTTGCCTAGTAAAGTCCATTGCATCTGGGGAAAAATCATGGCATAGGTGACTTTCTGCTTGTTCTGCACAAGAAGTTTAGTGCCACTTTCCTACTGGTGCCACCATGGGGAATATGCCTATTGCCCGTTATTTAAGATAATATGGACCTAGTCCCACCTAAGCTGGGCCCACCAGTTTCTAAAGACAGCGGTGGCCAGTGGAGCTCATATGCACAGTCATACCATATCATACATTCATGCAATCATGACGTAATTTCATTTGGAATGGACCTCCGAAGGTCACCATGTGGTCTAAATTCTATTCAAACCAGGGTCAACTCCAAACTTACATTCATCTGTTCCCACCTCATTTAGTCAGAATTTTAATATCTCCAAAGATGAAGAGTATAGTGTCTTCTCTGTCCATTTGGAGAACCCCTATTTACTTGATGTAATTTTAATGTCTCTGGATGAAGTCAAATAAAGTGGCTAAGCAGGTGCCTACAGTTCAGAAGTTGTTTAAAATCTGGCTAAAAGATTAAGATAGAGCTGACATTGAAGATCAGGGTACATGAAGTGCTTGCTAGACTTTCACATCGCAGTCATCATTACAGCTGTGATAGATGCCTCCACTACAAACTGAGCAATCACTAGTGAAACCATATGTGACTGGCATGGCCAATTTCCAGAGCGCTGTGCACAGCATTTCTGCATCCTTCCCAAAGGATGTGGGGTGTTGCTACTAAGACAGGAACAGCTCAGCTCACAGGATTATTAGCAGTAAAACCTGCTGCATCTGAGCTCATCTCAGCCAAAATACAGAACGAGCACAACATAACCAACTTTGAAATTGAGGAACAAGGGATAAGCAGTGACATTTGACATAACAGGGGCCAGACAGGCTGGTATTTCATTTATGACTATGTTGACTTAGGCAATGTCTTACTCTTTAAGATATCTGAAACAGTTAAAAGGAACCTGTTTTCTATACTGTACATAAGCCTTGCCTGCATTCATGTCAGAACCCAAACTTACTGTGTTTAATATTCATATTCATTTTCAAATTCTTGTCCATTAACATAATATATGCCATTTTGCAAGCCTGGTCAGAGAAATCTGTAACTAAATAATTTTCAAGTTTCTTTCATATCCAATGCATTATATGCAGTGTGAAATTATTTCCCCACTCTGTCCTTCATAGAAGAGTAGAACAGCAATACACAATATACTTGATATTGTTGTAAAATTTACTACAGACTTCAGAAGTTAATGTATGTATATGCACAGTCATAATAACCCAAATGAGTATTTAATTGTATATTTTAAGTTATATCTGATATGCTATTCAAAACCTGCAAGACAAGAAATATATGAATACCAATTTTTTTTTATAAATTCTTCTTTCTTACGGCACTGCAGTATAATGTTTCTCAGTCCAAATCTTCCTGTGAGTATATCCACAGTATGTCAAAATAGTGAGAAGCATAAACATAAAAGACGACAAGAATTTAGGCCATGCCTAATTCATAAGTATTTTTTGTTTACACAGAAAAATCTAATAAAAATTTAATGAGAAAATCAAAGATGGAGAGAGTCTGTGAAATTCATGCAACAAAACTAGGAGTCACCCAACCACGTATGCGGTGGATTAGAAACTCAAAACTCAGCTGGGCTTATCAAAGAGTTCACTAGGTTCAAAGAAGCCTTTTTAGTGGAACCAGCCACTGCTCTGAGCGACCCTTCCTCCATATGAAAGTCAAGCAAAAGCCTTCAGTTTTGACTGAATTAGTTTTGAGAATTCAAGAGCTTCTGAACCAAGAATTCAACATAGGTTCCAAGTGATGCTACGATATGCAAGCAAAGAAAAAAACACAAATCTCTTGTATTAAATACATATTTCTAGACTTCAAAGCTATACCTATTTATCCTGATACCAGTTTTGAAAAACAGTTGAACTACTGAGACCCAGAACAGAATTCCTCATGAGAAAAAATCCAAATTCCACTGCAGAAAACATGGGCCTTGTTTACTAAAATCTGTAACAAATTGTCTTCATATCAAAAGACCAATATTTTAACCACTGAATACTCAATTTACAAAAACTGATAAGTATGTATTTTTAATAAACTGACAGATTTTTTTTTTCTACAATGAGATTCAAATGAACTAAAGATACCTGAGTAAGCATTAAGCAACTGTATCATAGGTATCCATATGGGAGTATATCCATGGAGGATACCATTGGGGTATTCATACTGCATTCCCTGTATGGCATTTCAGATATCTACAATACTGAGCACTGAGTACAGTTCACAGTTAAATATGAACAATTATATTCACCTATTCATATTATGCAGGTGCAGTGATTTTCAAACTAAAATATAGTGCCAAATGCTTCCATATGCTTAAGTTTAAGATTCATTTAAAGGAATTTCAGTAATTCCAGTGAATAGTTAGAGGGGTTCATAAATGTAAAAATATATAGCACAAATGACTTCAGTAGAGCTACTCACAATAGTAAGCTTTCACTAGATCAGTCTCTAAAATTCTTTAAATACATTAAACCATTTGTCCCCACTGAGTATTAAATCTCTTGTCAGTTGAGTATTTTTTAATGAATATATTTTTGAGTTTTGTCAGCATTTCAATGACTCAATTAAGAGAAAGTCACCTCCCCCACTTTTCTATACCAGTAAACTCTAAAAGGCTCCACAGAAAAAATCCTTCCAGAGCTTTGTCGTCAAGACTGAAATAAGCACAAGGATTTTTGATAAATATATATAAATATATATATTCTTGAGAAAGGCATAAGACAGTGTCCTTTCTAATTTCCTAAAAGATACTTCAGAAGAACTCCTTGAAATAGTAGTCTAAACAATTTTTGTTTCATAGTCAATTCTCAAAGTTTATTCCCAAGATTTATAATAGTTTTAAGACTTTGTTAAAAAATAGGCCAATTAGTCACATAATATTTCGTGTTTTCTTTTTGGACAACTTTTGTCTCTAAAAAAATCAATTCTATCTCAAGAAAATCAATTCATAAACATCTATAAAATAAAGAATATTAGAAGTATTTTACAAATATAGCTTCTAATTATCCTCTTGCATTAATCTTATAATGGTTATTTCATTTTTTTCTAAAAATACATATCATGAAAAACAACTTAATGCTTTTCAATATCTTTGTGAAATATTCACCACTTGTGACTTTTTCTTTGAATAGTTTTTTTGTTTTACAAGTTTATTCAAAGGTGGATTATTTCATGAACATGAATTCCTTCAATCTAAATTCCTTGCAGAATTCATCCATCTCAGAACGCATAATTTCTCAAACATAAGTGCTACACATACTAGACATACATTGTATAGCCATACATATATAAATAGTACAGGTAAGACACAAAGTAACTGTTTACCATTGTAAAGGGAGTATCCAGCAATTGCTGGGGTCAGTTCCAGAAAATTCTCCAGCCACTAGGACACTGTGAGGGAGTCAGTAGGGGCAGTAAGTGGAAAGGTAATTCAGAAGACATTTTCATACAACATTTACAAGTATAGACAAGCAGAGGAATAAAACTTCATGAATCTTTGGGCGTACAGTAGACCAGACTTGCTCAACATTTAGGCAGCTCCTGCTATATCTACAAAATCACATTCAGTATTTCAAATACTTTTCTCATGGAAAGATGGGATTCTAATGTGCCTTGAATCTTTAGACCGTGGCAATGGTCCTAATCACTGGAAATAGTATCTCAGGATCTTGTCTGACAAGGGCATGTTGCAATAGTATTAAATTCCTTAGCATTAACAAAAAGTAAAACTTTTCTGCCTGCTGCTCAGTAGCAATTGAATACATTTAGATATTTTTCCATTCATCAAATGCTGCTGTATAATGTAAAATGTTTCCTCAAGTTTCCAGGTTGTCTCAAAGTATACTTAATCAGATCCAGCCACGTTGCTTATTCTGGACTGATAGTAGCACATCATCTACTGTTTGCTTGAACTTGTTATTTACAACTCTTTTCCATTCATCATTTTGTCTTATTTTCTGACCTTATATCACTGCTTAAGCAAGTCTTCTTGGGATTCAGAATGAAATACTTTGTTTTTGTTTCAGCAATAGTTTTGGATTATAGTTACTTTCATAAGAAAGGAAAAGAAAGGAATCGTGTAACTTTAAACCAGCTCATAAAGTATTTCGCTATCTTTCTTGAAACAGTTCATCAAAAATGAAATTTTTTTTTCTTCCATTTCCGGAATTCATCAAGGAGAGTGGAGAGGCAAGGTGTCATCTGCTTGTAGGAAAAGACATGAGCAGAAGCAAGAGAGAGAACCAAGTTAAATACCATCAGATCCATCAGATATTACTTTTCTCTCATAACTCACAGCGATTCTTTTGTTTTCCAAGGGTATTTGTTTCCCAAGTAGGTAACTGCATGGACAAAGTCTCATTCGAAGGTATTTTCTTCTCTGCTTAGCATATTCCAGAGATATTCCCCAAACACAGGGAATGCTAAAGAGCCAAAAGAAAGCCTTTATGCAGCAGGATTTGACAATATTTGTAACCTCCCATTAAGTACCAGGATGAAAATATCAAAGATTTTAGATATTGTAAGCCAAAATAAAATGTGGCTTCGTCATTTAGACAAAATAAAAATAAGCAAATATGAAGCAATTCTGGATTCCTAGGTCTGCAGAACACAGACAGTAATGCTTTCTAAAAATATATAATGAGCTCCATATCTCAAGAGGCAGGACTGACCTGCAGCTGGCTACTATCATTTCCTCTGCTTGGAAAATGATCCTTTGTTTGACCTTTACAGGGCAATCCTACCGAAAAATAGCAATATAAAAAGCAGAGAGACAACCATTCTGCTGAAGCTATTTTTGCCTAGCTTGTTATTCAAAAAAATGAAATAAAGCTAATACAAAGAGAATAAATAGTCTATTGAAAAAGGTTTTTCTCTATTGCAAATATGGAAGAAATTAAGAGAATTTTAAATAGTCCTTAAGAAATAAGACTTCACAGAAGTAGAGAGCCAAATCCTGTTTGCTTTGCTCAAGTGAGTTCTCCCACTGACAATAAGACTACTTATGGATGAAATTTTTTACTGCATGAGGAAAAGATACAAAGTCTAAGGACCAAATGCACCTCTCTTCAGTCCTCAAAAAGGGGGTTAGTGAATCTCTGCACAAGAGTAAAATTTGTTCTGTATGAAAGGGGAACTGGAACATGATGTTGGTTCCCCAGGTTTGCAAAGCTCTTGATGTCTTTTTTGGCCCAAGACCCAAGGCGGCCCAGGAAGGGGATAACACTGCATGCAAGAAAATACTTAACAGGGTAACTTAAGTTTACCTATATAGATTCACATACTTACCTTGATCCTAGACAAACCAATCAATCCAATCCAACCAACATCTAGTCCACCAGAGAAACAAATGACACCGGGTTCATACGTTTTAACATACATTGCATATTTATTGTTTGATTGTAACACTGAACTGATGGAGTAATATTGAATGCGTTCATTTCTAACAAATTTTCAATTATGGGAGAATTTAAAATCAAAGGATTTCAGTAATAATTAGCTTATAAATTATTTTTTTTTCTTTCATTTACATTTAAGACTTTATTAATTGGACCATGTCCTCTTTTTGGAAAATTTTAAACAGAAGTTTTCTGTTTGGTATTTTGACACAGCTAAGTATATATATGTGGCAATATATGAATATGATACACAAAGAACTTATTGCTATATACACGGCAAATGAAATTAAAGGAAGTAATAAGGAGGCATGAAGTTTATCTATGCAGAAAAAAAGGTTTGGGGATAGCAAGTGTACTCAGTAGCCTATAGCAGCGGGGTTGTAGTAAAATAGATTTCAGAACAGTCCAGCTACTCATTGAAGGTCCTTACCAGGCTCAAATAACCCATGCTAAAGTATGTGCTGACCCGTTTTTCACTGTTAAATTAACTAAGTTAACTGCATACGGTTGTGTCTACTTGCAACACAATCATGTTTGTGTCTGACTTGGTAAGTACATCTCAAGAGACAATAGAATACAATATTCAAAATAGAAGAGATAATGGAATATGAATATTATTGACTATTACTGGAATTTAGTTTATTTTATAAACTCTATTCGAAAATAACAGCATTAAAAAGGGGAGAGATATATTAAGCAATCTACGTAATAAAATACATTTCATGTAAACCATTTGATTTTGAAGAACATTCCCCAAATTGTACTCGCATTCTCTACAGGAGGATTTGCTAAGTCTCAAAGTCCAAAAAGCTCAGTTTAACCAAGTATATATAGCTTCATTTCATTCATAGCCTTACAGTCTGGTTTTAAGTGATACTAACATTAAATATAATTCAATGTCTTCAATGGCATTCAAAGGTTCTTTACAAGCTCATATGCAATGGAAGGGAAATTGAGGCCTGCAAACCCATAGAAATTGAGACCAGAAGCTGATGTTCTCGGGAACCTCTGTGAATCAAGACTGTTGTGTTTCACGTAGCTCTGGAATTAACACAATTCAAGGTTAGGCAGTCTTTCCAAACATTAAATCCCGATAGTTCAGCTAAACTGTCACATTTTTCAAAAGTATTTGAGAGTTGGTACAGAATGAGATCATTGTTAGATCCCTCTCTAATATACAAGTGCATTCATATGCATTTTTCCCTAAGGTGATTCACACAGCTGGCTGTGGAATACATTTAGTAGACTCTTATACATAGGGCTGTCTTCCTGTCAAAATCTTTCTTTTCATGGGACAATTTGTGGGACTCCATGATATGCAGCTAGCAGTGCCTGCACTCAAATGAAGTGATACTGAATTTGTATTATGCATGTGCCTTGGAAACCTAGCAGCTCACCATAAAGATTTTATTCACACAGCAGATTTGTTGTTACTTAGATAGTTTCAGACAATTTTAGATTTGAATGGACATGGCAGGATCTGACAGCATAAAAAGAAATACCATGAGAAAGAAGCATGTAGAACCAAATGATATATGATGCAACCTAGAGAGCAACAAAGAAAGCAGGATGTCGAGATGCTCTTGTAAACAACTATCTTTCAAGGAATTCAGGTTTCTTTTTTATACCATTTTTAAATATTCAGCATGCATTACATAGGGAATAGATAGATACATAGATAGATACATAGACACACACTCTCATACACAGATGCCATGCTTGTCAAAATTCTTTCTTGTCTCGCAATCTTTATGGGATCAATTTTAAAAATTTGTGCCTAAGTTGCAAACATAGAATATGCAAATCTACCTATCAAGGCAAAGCGCATGCTCGCAATTTGTACTTCTACTGAAGTTTTCTTTTGTGGTTGTACATGCAACGTAGAAGGAATTAGTGTGCTATTTTTAACGCAGACTTTGAGTCTTTATTTCTTACCATATATAATTTTTTGTTTCTCAGGAGAGAGTTGATATATCTAGTTTGTACACAGACATAATTTTATATAGATATATACACATACATATATGTACATATATACGTGTATGTATGTATACACATATATATATATGTTCATATGTATATATGAAATCTTGCAAATGATGAGGAGAAAGCAGAGAGCAGGCAGAGACACGTGATGAGAGATGAGGAGCCTCTTCCTGCCTTATAAAGAAAAGGGACAGAGAAGCAGTGGCCAAAAATCTTCTGCATATGAAAGAAAATAAATATTTTTTCTGTTTAAGGAAATTCCTACTTACTTGTGTCTGTGGATGGAAGCATCATCATTTCCCTGCAGAATCAATGATCTTGCATCCTGGATGCAAGAGGAAAAAAAAAAAGAAACTTGATGTAAAATATGTAGCTTAATTAAACCACAGTTTTATTACTCCTGGGAACAAACTGACAATAACTCCTACACTCCAAGCCATGTCCTTTTTTTTATTATTCCTTTTCAACTAAGAAAGTACTGACACTGGTTTCTTATCTCTTCCAAAATGGCCCTGAACTCATGCAGTGGACCTCTTCCTCCTGCTATGATTAAGCAGTGAGGGGAAGGATCTTCTCAAATGCACATGGCAGCAGGACCTCTAGCTCTTTTTGTTATCATCTTTTGATTCTGTCTTATGTTAAGTCTCTTCTGAACCTTGATTTGGCAAGAAATCAGAATTTATTTGCATTAAATTTCTGCACTGGACAACAATGACTAGTGGACATCAGCAATTAGTTTGTTTATGTCCCCCTAAACACACAGACCTTTTTTTCCAGAATGAGAGGCTAACAAACCACCTTGAAGCAATAGTTTTCCATTTTTTCTTCTTAGGAATACTTGTTCAGTTTTTTGTGTGGGGAAAGAAAAACAAGCATCTCAGACACTTCATAACAGTGAACTAATTTGGGCAGCATAATACAGGTGTGGCCTAGGACATTAGAGTTTTCCGTGAGAACTGAAAGGAACAAGGAACCAGATCCTTCTGAGAAAATCGGATTTGCAGAGAGAAGACCAATAGAAGAGTGAAAGGAAACAGATAAGAGAGAAAACAATAAACAGAATGCTGGGAAAAACATTTCTTTTTTGGAACTCCACAGGAAGCAGCTATCTTGTCTCAATGACCACATACTTCTACATAAGTGAAGACAACATTAGTAGCTACACTGAATGGCCTTCCTACATCTTCTTGAAAAACTGCAGAGGAGTATTATCCCCAGCAGATCACCTTTACAAATATTTTATAAAAGCATGTCTTAAATCAGCATATTTAAGAATTTACACATACTGATAGAGTTTGATTATAAATTAAATTCTTATGATATGATCACCTGCAGTAGCAGGGCAGTCACAACCTACAAGAACCTTTCCAGACCTCTTATCCAGCCCTTGGTTAAGTTTTGATGCTTCAGATCAAACACAGCGATGAAATGCTTTCATATAACTGTTTGCTTGCTCAAAGACAGAAATATATTTCACAGACAACCATTAGTGTAAGGGTAAGACTGCATGTTTAATATTCATCTGGTACAAAAAAATCAAAATATATATTTTTTTGTGGACATGGACATTGTTGTGAGTGCATTTTTGAATGAGACAGATATCTCAAGATACCTCAAGATATTTTGAATGAGATATTTCAAGCATGTTTCACAGTTCCAGTAGCAGAGCACACTACAGAATGCTTAACTATATTTATATGTGCTTTGTACTGCTTGCTTTACGATTAAAATATCAGAACCTTCAAGAGCGAGAAGCAGTCTGTTTGGTAGGGGCTCTTAAGATATCTATACCTATGAAATTGTTATTCTTTCCATTCTGCCTTTTCTCTCCAGGTTTATCATGTCACATGAGCAAAAATGTCCTTTGATATTTCATTGTCTGCAAAATGTGTTGACTTGATAGCAGAAATACTCTTGCACTGAAGAAATCGAGGGAATACTTTGACAGCAGGTAATCAAAATCATCCTCCAATTGTTTCATCTTACTTATTAAAGGGAATCCAACCTCGAAAGTCAGGCCTCCAAGCCCTTGCCCTCCTAGTTGTGCATCTGAGAAGAAATTATGGTAATCTTAAAATCCTATTGATGCTGAAAGGCATTTCATCAACTGCAAAAATTAAGAGCGAGATGCAGAGGATGTTTTTCTATTTAGAAGAACCCCTGCTTATATGAATAGGCTTCATGTGGTGACTCTTTTGAAGCTGAGGACTTCAAAGCAGATCACTGACTTCCAGTAGGATAATCGCTTAATGCAAGAGTGGGTAGATGGAATTATTACCATGCAGTCAAGCTAGATTTATCCCTCCCCCCCTCAAATAAATAAATAAATAAATAAATTAGCCTTGGCTTCTCTGTCCCCACAGTTTAAAAGTGATGATGAAATATTGTTAAGGAAACTAATCCCCAAAAATATCAAATGAAAATTGGAGTGGGCAAATAGAAAAACTCAAGAATATGCAAGACATCTGAGTAGCTTCCATTCATGTATAAAAACAAAAATTTAAGGTTTTACTACTAAAACCTCTGTAAATTTTACATTAACAACGCTGATTACCTTTGAAATAAGATCAGATCACTGTGCTGATATATTTTCCTAATCAAAACAAACGAACAAACAAAAAACGTCTTGATGAGATCATTTACAGAAATATATGCATGTAGATGGAATTATGGTCGTGAGATAAAAGTGCTGGATAAGTCATCCCTTAGAAAGTCACAATAATTCTTTAGGCGGTCTAATTTTGAATATTTTTATGCAGAGTTTCACCTATAATTTCAAATAACTTTTCTTTCCCCTGCATTTCACTTCAGTTAGAATCAGGTGCAACTTTGTTTCTCATATTTTACAAGTACATGAGTCAAATGGAAGGATTTAGGACACAGCCTTAAATAAAAGAGTTTATTCACATTAAAAAGAACTAGACTGTTGCATAACTTGCTAATACATGGCATCCTCGGTATCTGCCTATTAACATTTTAACTAACATTAAAGACAGAGTCTAGTGATGAAAGAGAATGCAGATTTTGCAACCTCTTCTTTTGGCAGTTGTACCCACATTCAGGAAATTCTCCATACTATTCCATATATATACTCTTAAGACAAGTATATTTTCACTGCTGTGCATGGCATCCTCGGTATCTGCCTATTAACATTTTAACTAACATTAAAGACAGAGTCTAGTGATGAAAGAGAATGCAGATTTTGCAACCTCTTCTTTTGGCAGTTGTACCCACATTCAGGAAATTCTCCATACTATTCCATATATATACTCTTAAGACAAGTATATTTTCACTGCTGTGATAAAACCCAGAAACTATCCTTGACCTTGGTAGTCACTAATTGCTGTAAGTGATAGAATAGAATGTCATCACAGATTTTACTATTAAAAACAAATAATGCTTTGCTCTATCATTACAACCATAATCATAGTTTAAAATTACAATTTTAAACTTTGTGTGTGTGTGTGTGTGTTTATCAAGATAATCTGTGTCACATTTTTAGATCCTATGTATTACAATGGAACAACAAAAGTTGTCTTCTGTAGAAGCACTGTGAACAAAAGTAATTACACAGCAGAAAATACTGGAGAATATATATAGTAGTATCATTCATTGCTAATGAGTTAAAAGGATATCACAGTGCATTTATAAATCACNATATATATAGTAGTATCATTCATTGCTAATGAGTTAAAAGGATATCACAGTGCATTTATAAATCACTACACAGAGTTGCACAGTTCATTTAAATTCATTGTACCTCATTATAATTGAGCTATGTACCTTAAGGTCTGAGTTGATTAGGAATGCTATAGCTCAGAATAGCTTTTAATTCAGCGAAACATGGTCTGACCTTTACCATAATCCTGTGTGAAACACACTATAGTTTAGACATTAATAATGGTACTACCTCTTTTTTGTACTGGTAAGATGCTACTTTAAAAAATTGTATTATTAGTTAACAGGCTCAGGACAATTTATCAAAACCAAATTATCCTTCTGTGCATAACTGCAGTACTTAATTCGAGTTCTTCATCTCTCATAACTATTACCTACTCTTTAAAAATGCTAAAAACTAAAACATAATAGTGTCATGTCAGAGTAATAAGTCACATACACACACTTACAGACTCCCCATGGACTTGTGCTCTTCTCAGCTTAGGGATTTGAGAAACATGATGTACATTTTACAAGCTCAGGCGTTTCTTTTGTTTGACCTTTTTCTTCATATTTAAGTGTAACATTCCCTTAATCCACTTTCTGGTAACTCTGCAAATTCCAGTAATGGTACTTTCACAGCTCTTCTATCATTATTACTCCATTTAAGATTACAGTTCCAAGGGTCACTATAAAAAAGCTGTGTACTCGTTTTCTGCAGTCAGATGGTACTACTTGCCTCTGGGCTGCAAGGCCTGCAGTCTGTCTTGTAGGAGACTAAGAGACTAAGGACCTGCTCTGAGAGAACCTAAATCCTAAACCCTGTGAGTGTGACACTCATTCCCAGCTCTGGAGAACTTAGAGGAGCCCCCTTGGCCCCCTGGTCCTCCTCTACCCCTCAGTGTGCTCCCAGGCCTAGATCACCTAATTCAAAGCCTAATCTAACACAAGACTCTGCCTTGCAATCCGAGTCCCTTGACTCCCAGATCTTCTGCTGGCCTTCTGACAAGGCTTTGCCTCACAATATTTGGATCATTTGCAGTTCCTAACCTTCTTAACCCTTGTTCATGGCCTTTATGAACTGCAAAATAAGTCTTTTGCCTTCTGTACTGTCATCAATTTATTACTTGATATTTTAAATTTGTCTGGCTGCCAATAAGAGTATTACTTACGCAAGCATGAAATGACACAATTAAGAACAAAAGGCATCAGTGAATGAATTTTTATATTCCTTGATGAGGATTACCTACCAATCTGCTTCAACCTGCCTATGGAGCAAAAGACATTGTATACCTTAATTTGACTGCATCTTGTCTATCTAAGAAGAAATCAAGATCAAGCTAACATTAACCAACAAGTTAAGTAACCTGATCCTTTCCCCTAGCTGTAGTTGCAGGTTAATGTTCCTGTTTAGCAGACTGAGCTCAACACAACTGGATCACTTTCAATTCCCTACATTGAGCTATAGGAAACATCACTTTTGTCAAAACAAGAAATACGCTTTTATGTTGAGATTTAGTAATTGCTGACCAAGCCTCGATGTTCCCATTTATAAAGTTTGTCTCCTCAAAAAATGAAAAGCTTTTGGAATATTTAACGGGAAAGAAACACACTTCTCTATCTGCAAAACTAGAGAAGAAAGTTTCGATAATTAACATGTCCTGTACTGAGTTCTGTCCAGTCATGAGGGAGAGAACAGTATGAATTTCCATGCTGTGTGGAGAGGAAAAGCAAAACCAGGTTAGTATGATGTTTATTCTGAAAGCCATATCCAAGAATAAACCCCACTTCCAACCCGAACAATTGCTTACAGATTCTCTACCTCCTCCAGAATGGTCAGCCTCATCACTTGGAATAGTTAAGGAAGGCCTGGGCCAGCTCTCAAGCATGGGCTGAATAGTGAGAAGAAAATACTTAGCTATATTTCGGCAGGAAGTTTGGTCTGGTAATTCCCACATAGATTCACATAAGAAATACCTATTAGAATATTTTCTCAAATTGTAGGGCTTTTAGAAGAAAACATAAAGGTATCTCCCCTTGGAAAATATTGTCTTTCATCTTTGCATTCTTTAGAAAACCAGATCTTTTAAGTTTTCTGGCTAAGATGTTACTTTGTGATGTATCATGTGTTATATTTAAATGCATCTGTCATGCGGCTTTGAGTTGACACATGTTCCTATTTATACCTGTTCACTCAAACAGTATTCACAGCTACACAAGATGCTTAATACAATATCAACTTAGAGTGCAAATATTCTAACTCTACATCTCTATTAGAATAGTCATATTCAAGGTAAAACTTCCTGCAGGGCAGAAAAATAAGTCAGAGTGGGTCAGACTGTTTTACAGATAACACATGATATCAATATTGAATTTTTGCAAATACAAATACAATCATTGTTTTGCAGATTGTAATATTTCAGAACCCTGCAAAGTTAAGTCTGATGAAATAAATATGTCTTATTCTCTCTGTAGATTAATAGGTAATAAAGAAATATTTGGTAAAGAACATTTTTTCTCCCTAGGTCATATATTAATAGTTAACTTTGCATAATGATTCCAGCATAGGTCTGTTAAAAATAGTGTTACAGGCATTGGTGGAATAGCATTCCTTTTTCTTATTAATCATAATGTCAAGAAACCTACATTTCTTGGGAAAACAGCAGAAGCCCCAGATTCTGTAGAGAATGGAAGAGATCAGATACTTCATGCTATTGTGCAGACTTCCCTCTAGGGCAATTGGGGATTTAGATAGCACAGAGTGAACACATAACTTGGAGGGACTGGTAAGGTGCATTGACAGAAGGAAACAAAAAATAGTAGCAATACTAAATATTTGAAAAGATTTTATGGAACCTATGAAAAGCCTTAACTGACAGAGCCAGTCTCCACTACACCAAAATCCAGAAGGCAACAGAAAAATAACACAAAAAAGGATGAATCTGATAAATCAATTATATTTTCCATTAAAGTGAACTGGAGCCAAACCTCAGTTTTCCAAATAAATTCTCTCTAAAGGAGAAAATCAGATGAAATAAATCATTTTTGATGCAGAAGTTTAAAGGCTAATCTTTTTTAAACAGATTTTCATTGTATATAACACTTTACACCAAAAATTATAGGAGGATATTCCCAGGATGCAGAAAATTCATTAATAAATATTTAGTTCTGTTTTCCATTTTTTTTCCTCTCTTCCCTCTTAAATGTATAATGCTAAATTATTTACCAGTTTCCAAAAGCTGTATTTGGGATTTTCTTTGATTTTTAAAATCTGTTTTAGCATGTAAGAAGCGCTGGGAATTGGTGCTGGGGAAGACCACATAAATCTGATATTAAAAAAAAAAGAAAAGAAAAAAGAGGGTGAAAGTAAATTCAGTAGCACTTCCCTCTTTCAGAAATGGATTTATAGGGATCTGCTGTAGAGACTGGAAAGTACCATTTCCCACAGTGCTTTTTATATCTGTACAGATACCTGCCAATAAAAATACAAATCAATGATTACTATAACTTTTGGTATTGTGCAAGTAACCATTTTCCTCAGTTAAGGGGGTCAAAGCACTCTCCCCATTCTCATGGCTTAATGGTCAGCTTTGACACAGTATGTTTTCAAGGCAGTAATGTACGGTACGTTGCAACTAATAACGTAATGAGGGAAAGATTTGTCATGGTGTTACATATCAAAGATATCCAGTTCCACAAAAGTTATACATATTTAAACATAAAGGCTCCAGAAACGAACAGTTTACTGAACCTGTTGGAAAGCTGATTTATTTTTCTCAGTTATTATGCTTTGCAAAATAAGTAGAAGATGGTCATACTATTACAAGCCTAGTCTTCTAGACTAGACTTTATCTTATCAAAAAAACATACAGTTAGCAATATGGCCACTGTTTTGGGGGAAAGTTTGAAAAGTGCACAACACTTTCGTGCTACATGTGCGTAACAACAGTTATGTGTTACTTAAATAATATAAATCACTCGAAGAAGTCAAGAGGCCTCATCAGACACATTTTGCCCCTAGAAACAGAAAAAAAAAATCTGTCCAGCCTTCTGAAAGAACTGTTAAAAATTAAGGATGGGATGAAGACAGGCAATGAAATGCAGTTGTATGTGCCAAGTGAGGCAATTGCAGACGCTGCAGCCTGAGCACATCAAGGGCAGCTCTGCCAATCCCTTTAAAGAAACAGTGTTAAAAAGAGCTAAAAGGAGATGAAAACCACCCATTACAGCCTCATTGCCAGATTCACTAAAGGAATTCCTCACTGAGCAGACGGGCTATAGATGGGATGTGAGGACAATGTCATAGACGTTCTTGAATGATTTGAGGCCCGATGCTTCTTCAGTATTAAGGCTTGGACCCTAATACAAAGCATCATCTACGCCAAAACAAAAAGTGCTTTGAAACCCACACAGGGTACCATACTGGATCAATCCTTTTAGCCCATTTTACCTAGCCAATAGGGGAAAAAAAAGACTATATGCCATCCTTTATCAAAACTTATCAAAGAATAGAAGGACAAAAAAGGCGAAATAAAGGAGAGAGTAAATAGAATATTTTAAAAATTAGTGTATAGAAAGAAAGGATTAATTTTAGAAAGTAAGTTGTTATTATAACAAAGGGAGATACTGAAAATATTGGATTAAAATTCTTAAATCCTAAGTCTCAAAAAATATTTCTTGGAGAACAGAGTTTGAACAATAGAGGCAAAATCTGAGGATGACTGAGAATTGAAAAGCCTCATCAAAACAGAAGGTATAGACTGAAAGTATAAATTTCCCACTAATTTTTACCTTGAGAATTATTACTATTATTAATAGGAACACAAAGTAGAGATCCGGTAGTCTGAATATCTTCTTAAAAGTGGGATGTTCAGAGGTAGGGTGTGTCTATTGTATAAAATAAACATATAACACTACCTAAAAAGGTAGAATTTTGATATGACAGATAATGACATTCATAAGATTTCCATACTTGAAGTGTCAGCATAGTAATAGCAGGACTGTTATGAAACCAGAAGGAACATTTATGTTCCTTCAATGTTTTTCTTGAAAGTCAATGCTTCTGGAGATTGTTATTTGACTTCTGTTCAACACTCAAGATATTTCAGAAGTAAATGCAATGAGTTTTGACTACTGTAAGGAGCACAAAGGTCTACATGAGATTTTTCTGTGAAAAAAAAAATGTAAGAATATGGTAAGGATATTTGAGAAGTGTGGTACTAGTCAAAATTTAGCCCAATGCTAAACAAGCAATAATGTAAATACTGTGCAACAGAAAGAAAAAAAAATCAAAGCTCAGGGAAATTTATCACTAAATACACAAGTTTGTGGCTATCCTTAACTTGTTTGCCTTAGTAAGTATAGATGAAGTATTGAAGATACCTTTTCCTTACGATAATAAATTATGTCAAGATTATACCCAAGCGCTTATACCAGTTGCTTGGACTGGCAATCACCATGGGGATATAAGCACGCTGCCATATCCACAAGCCAGGAGACACAAATCTTAACAACGAAATGAAGTGAGAGACATTAAAGATGCCCAAACATTAGGTACAATGATAGTACAAACTTCACCAGATTTCCACAGATGACTCACAAGGTAGGTAGAGCAGGCATTCATTGCACAAGAACACAAAGCTAGAGGCTGTTATTTTGTGCATGAGAAACTACAGTAAAAGTTACATGCTAACCCATTCTGAAAGGAATGGA
>VWPW01007532.1:0-13694 GCA_013389825.1 Crypturellus undulatus
CGGCGCTGCTTCCCCGGGACAGGCTCCAGGTGAGTTCCCAGAGGCATTCAGGATGCTGCCTTCCCCACGGCCGAGCCACCAGCGCCTCCCAAACACCCTGACCAGCACAAGCCCCGCAGGGAGAACTGCTCCCTGCCCTGAGGGCAGGGCCCGTCATGGAGCCCTCGACATCTCAACAAGAGCCACCAGTGAGCGCAGGTGTTTTCAAGGCAAGGAGGTAACACTCCGTAAGGCAGGATGACAATCCCCAGCACAGCCAGGCTGCTGGAGTCCACATGAGACAGCGGCCTGAGTCCAGCAGGCAACTCGGGCACTTCCTGCACAACACGGGCTCTTCACCAGCGACATGAGGTGGCCCCAACAGACACAGGGGGCAACGGCGAGGACAGCCAGGCCGAGTCTGCGACCAGCACTATGACTGGTTTCTCTACATACCAGGATAGGAATAATCAAACACTGCGCCCCAGGCTGTAAACTGATCACAAAGGACGTCAGGAGAGATTTTCTCCCTCCAAGCCTGACATCGCGTAATTGGCCAGGGTACTCCTCACGAGAACGGCTTTGCCTCCGAGCAGCCGGCAAAGGCCACGACCAGGGACCAGAGCTTGGATGCAAATGAACAACAGACTGACCCACTTGCCAGAAAACCACCACTCCTCCTGAGCTACTGCCTCACAGCAGGGTTAACTGCCCCGTGAGACCCCAGCCCAAAGGACTCCCAGTGCTTTCACCCGGGTGCCTCCCTGCTTTGCCCGCAGACCCTCACAAGGAGCACCGGGCTGCAGAGCTGCTGCCTTCCCAGGGAAAGGGAGGGAAGGGCCACACAGCTGCATGTGCCCCCAGCCCTGGCTGAGGAGGAGCGCGAGGCAGCGCGGTTGTTACTGAGGCGCGTTTCGGAGCCAGCCACCTGCACAAGTTCGATAAAGGTTAACAGCATCCGACCTCTGGCGTCTCCCATTGAGGCCGTACTTCCATATCCGAGCTTATTGCTAAAGCCCTGTAATACATGAGATTGCAAACTGTAAACTAGCGATACAGTGTCTCTGAAACAGTAAGTGCATTTAGCGTCCGATATCGATGTTTTATAATTAGATGTAATACAGCAGCTCATTTTCCTGCCCTTGATCAATGAAACCATGGTTGGTTTGGGGGCCGGGCTTTTTTGCAGCCGCTCTGATTGCTGCCTAACCCCGTTGAGCAGGAACGAGCCGAGACGAGGATGTGCAAACACAGCATCCATTTAGATTTACTACCCCCGAAATATAAACAGAATATTTATTTCTGACCTTTTAAGTACTAATTCCAAATTTAATGAGGCACAATGAACATTCCTCAGAGCCAGACTCCATGGCTGCTTAACACCAGCAACCCTCTAATTATTACTGCAGCTTAAATAAAGGGCATTTGCTTCTGATGGACACTATTAAGCACTGAAGGAACTGCCTCCAGCCTCCATTTTCTCTTGGTAAAATTTTAAGCATTGCAGAAAAATCCCTGGGAGAGTTCATGCTTTTGCATCGCACCGCTCATCGGGATGAGCCAAGGCATCAAAACCGATTCTATTACGGCGCAGACATGCCCACTAATCCGCTCCGAACTCCCATCCCCTCCCCAAATAAACATGGGCTTCCTCATGCTTTTGTCTGAAAATGGATCGGAGGCAGGAGGAGAGGAACTGCTGTGATGTGATTTTGAGCAAGGGTATGGGATTAGGAATCCAGATTCAATTCCGAGAGTGGCGACACACAATGAAGCCATAATTGCACTCCCCAAAGCCGCAAATAAAATCGCCTGGTCGAATTTGTCAACAGATCGGCAGTATCACTGTGAAGCACAGAAAATGCAGTAATAAGAAAACTAGCTTATGTTCCTATGGCACCTCTAAGCCGAAAGCTCTTTCCGGGCCGTGATGCAGCGGGGTCCCTTCAGCAGCTGCTGCGAGGGTGGACAGCGCTCCAGATGCCACCAAAAAGAGAGGAAAGCCAAAATATTGACTCTGGAAGGGGGCATTTTCTGCAGGGGAGAGCACACAACCACTAAGGAAAATATTCCCTGCAGGAGTGTGATAGCCAATAAACCTAATAACACTGTTTTCCCATCACTAGGCCTAGGACTTCTGGACATGCATTGGATATAAGAGTGCAGCGTTGGACGTGGACGGTCCCACTCTCTAAGTAGTGCAAGAAACACCCCGGAGCTAATCAGCAGGCCTAGGGTAATGGGGCACGACACATGGTTTTGCTAAAAACCCTTTCAGAACTGTCCTTTCCTTGCCTCTTCCCTTTCCTTCCATAAGGAATGGAAACAAATATAACAGAAACCGTTTTTTGGTTTTTTTTCCATTTTTTTTTCAAATGTTCCCATCGCTAGGGCTAAATAAAACTCCTTGTCACTCATTTGCCGGAGTGGCAGGTCAGAACGACACGTTTTGTAGGGAACAGAAGAAATCACAGATTTGTCGCTGAAAAAAAGAAAAAAAGAAAAAAGAAAAAGAGAAAAGGAAGAAGGGTAAAATAAGGAAAAGCCATAATTCATTGCAGTCAAGTTGAAGATAATGAAAGCATGAGATGAAGCCATCACCTCAGCATGGCCCTAGGGGGATTTTATTTATCAAAACCAGTTCTCCTCCTACTTTCCCCCAAAAAGAGAGGGGGAAAACATACCCGGTGCTCTCAGCAATCCGGTAAATCGAGCCCGTTGGTCACTGCAAAGATGCCCAAACCTCGCTACTTCTTGTTGCTCCCAGTTAATGTAGCATAGCGGAGGATGAATTGCTATTACAAGGAACTAAAAATAAAAATGTTTCAGAGTCCGTAATTGGCTTGTCTTGTTGGGCTTTTTAAGGAGCCAAAGTACCAGTTCCAGGCTATTAGCCCTAAGGCTGTAGAAGAACGGTGTAAAATATTTCTTCATTAAAACCCTACCTTCTCCACAGAGGTATTGAGTATTTTCCTCTTCCTTCTTCTCTCCTTTAATTTTTCTGATTCTTTTCTTTTTAAAGACCGGTGTTATCAAATAAGCTTTAGTTAAAAGAGGGCTTCGAAAGCCCAGAAGTGATATAAATAGACGAGGCTTTTTGCAGTTGATGAGCCAGTCGGAGGCTTCACTCATGTATTCAGGTCATTTTTCTACCAGACTTATGTAAGATTCCTGAATCACATCTCTAATCTTGGGCTTTTCCTAATAACTGTCAGCAGACCCTGCAGCCCTTGGTGAGACCGCGGCAATAGGTGTTGAGACCAGTGCTGTTGGACGGGAGGACGTGGGGAGACAAGAGCCACGGGTGACGGTCACCACCTGCTCTGGGTGCTTCCCAGCAACTACATTTTCGGTGGTACAGATGGGCAGCGTGGTTTCGCTGCAGCAACAGCCGTGTGCCTTGGTGCAATGGTAAAAAAGCACTTTCTTAAATCCTAAACACTTGGTGCCTTTGCAATACCTCTACTCCGGAGCGCTGCAGGCAGCTGGCGGCGGGATGTCAAATACTGCAGGGTTTTCCAAAATGCCTTGTGCTCCTAGAGTCAGAAATGCTGGAAAAGCTCGCGGGAGGCAGCTGGTGGTGTCAGGAGGACAATTTACTCACTGGACATGCACTGAGGTGGGAACCAGCTTTTTCCTTCGTTGCTTTTGAGGCTCTTTGGTGCCACTTCATTATTAGCAGAATCAGTTGCTGCCATTACTCAATATTAGCATCAACGACAACAAAACCAAAATCAGTTATTCAGCAAAACACTTCCTTTGAAAGAAGCAGATGCTCTTGCCTGAGCAAGAACTTGGAGATTTGGCACCAGACAAGTCATCCTGATGAGGCTTAAATGATGCACAAGCAAAACAACAATAATTTATGGTCCTGACTTCAAATTTGGCTTTAAGTTCTGATTTGGGCAAAGCCTCATCTGATTTCCACTGAGCTCAGAGGACCTTGGCACTGCCTTCTCCATCAGAGCCTGGCGCAACGGACACCTGGTCTGAAGCTAAGGCTCCCAGCAGCACAGCATTAAAATAAATATTAATAATATTAATAATGACACTGACAAATCTCTGTAGCAGTGCACCACAGTGAAAGCTCAGCGGCAAGATTAGAATATACTCTTTTCCTCGCTGTTTTTTGTGTGAGGCAAAGTATGACAGTTTTATTTGTGAAGTGACAACCCAACAGGTATTTACTGCTTTGATTTTGTGATTTGAAGGTTACTGTCAGAAAAAGAACGTATCTGCTAGGTACAATTTCTATTTTTTGATACTGTCTAGGCAATACCTTGTTAAAAAGGGCAAAACAACAGTTATTAATTACCCTAATTAACCCAATTCATAAGACACATTTGTGTGGCTGTCATGACAACTGCTTTGACTAACTTGCCAAGAATAGCTTAGCTGTCCATTCAAATAAATCCCTGATAATTACTAGTCTAGTTTACTGGGCTTCTGTGATAATAATAATTAGTGCTACTGTACAAAAGGTCACGCTAAACAATTTATGAATGATGCGTCTTGCATGGTGATTATATGAGTCACCCAGCGTCTAGCAAACATACACGATCGCGCTTTTAACGCGGGCAGATCGAGCCAGCCAGAGGGAGCGATGGTTCCTGCGCCGGCACCGAGAGCAGCAGGGTTCGAGGGAAGCAGGCATTAATATTGGATGAGAAATAAAGTGGACCAATTAAAAGTTGGGTGAACGACAAGTGACCACAGCTCTAAACCATTTAATTACATGGCATGACTTAAAAAGGGATCCTGCCCAGCACGGGAGGGAAACGGAGATGGAGGAGAGCGAGCCACTGGTTTGCAGTGTTGCAGATGGTTAAAAAAGCAAAATCGCCGGCCTGATCACGAAGCAATTTCCAGCCATATTTCACTGCTCAGCTGAAACTGCAACCGGTGTCGCAGGACACCTGCCTGTCAAAGCATCCTCTGCAAAGGGCTATACAGTCCTTCTTTCCCGACACGCATCTCCCTTACCGTGCAGTGAGATTAGGCGGCGCTGGCCGCTAGCCCCTCACGCGCCCCGTCCTGCTCCTGCCAGCGCGGGCGGCCGCCCCGCAGCTCCGTCCAGCCTTCCTGCGGGCATCGCACCGCTGCCGGGACCAGGGACAGCGGCCCCAGGGAGAGCAGGTGACTGCCCGGCTCCCTGGACTAATCCCCAGCACATGGGACATGCCGCTGTTGTCGGAACGATATTAGGAACCCAGCACAGACACAGAGCAGAACCACAAGCCCCAAAATTATGTTCTATTTCCAATGAAGACGTGGTAGACACAGAGAAATTTCTGAGACTGATCAGCCATATGTTGATACCGCACCACTCTGTTACACTTCGCTCACTGCCAGTGACAGACATAACAACGGTTCATCTCTAATTTTGGAGAATACCCCATTATTAGACTTCAGGATTAACATCAAAGGGCAGCCAGGCCTAACCTCCCACACAGCCGTCAAGGCCACCCACTCCAGGAGCTTCCATCAGCTCCAACCTCCCATGGCAGGATGCGGCCACCCCACAGCACTGGGTCTGGTGCGTGCCCAGAGCCCGCGCCAGCTCCCTGCCAAGCTGCCACCACAGGCATGTCAGGGACCTGGAACTGTCCTTACCCCCATTTTGTACCTCGTGGCACAGGATTTTGAGCTGTGGTGGCTGAAAGCAGGTGCTCGGCCTGCTGCTACCCGTCCAGCCACCATAGTGCCAACGTGCATAAAGCCGGGTGCCCTTGGTGGCGGGGACACGGGGTCCCGGAGCCAGGGAATCCACCCGGGAAATCAGAAAGTCCTTTGAGTTGTGGCTGCCTCCTCATGGGGCAGCTCCCATGCGGGCCGCTCGCTGCCTGCCTCAGACAGGCTGGATCTGGCTCACGGAGACCCACAAAGCAACGAGTTACCACGGGAGCGGTCAGAGCTGACACCGACTGAACACAGACTTCAAAAGCCTCTTTAATTTGCAACATCCACACACAAAAGTAGGAAAGGGCTCTGAAAGGGACCACAAAGGCGCCCAGAGGAGAGGACGATAAGTGAGCGCAGTGCCGCTCGCACGGCTGGCCGCTCCACAGGGATGTGCTGGGCGGGAAGCGCCTCATGCATCCCGGATTCTCACTTCTGAGGCGGGCATCGGCTCCGCAAGAAAGGGCCGTTTCCCTGCGTGCTTTCCCGATCGTTTTATGTGGTTCAGCCTTCATTCACCTTCCCAACATCAAACCTGGGCCTGTCAAATGCCATTTTTCGCTTTGCTGAGGTGTGTAGGTGAACACACATCCCTTCTACCTTCCCTCTGTCTGCGCCAGCACCGTTTCTCTCTCCAGGGTCCAGGGGAGGCAATCGCCTTGCAAGGCCCCCTTCAAAACCCCTGAGGACAGCCATCACCTCCGTGGAAATCCCTGGAACTGCCATATTTAAAGCAGGTTTAACTCCTGCTTAACACCACACACAGGCTTTATCGTTCATCCCTCACTACCTATCGTGAGAGACATCTGCACGTCAACAGGGTCTCAATCTCGCCGTATTTGCCCGCCGCAGCACCCTGCTCCCTCACCCCCACACCCGAACTTGTAATCACTCTTATTGATTGACTTTCCGGGAGCACCGCGCTCCCGCCTCGAGCTGCCGCGCCGGCGAGCAAAGCGGGGAGCAGCGCTTGCCCGCTCTGATCACCGCGACGAGCAACTGCCATGGCACACATGGCAGGTTACGGCTTCCGACTGGAGGCAGCAAGGCCAGAGGAGCGCTTAAAACATCGTTACAGTGCAAATATGCAGAAACGAGGCCTGCTCTCTCAGCGCACCTGCTCTTGGAGGCGCCTCACGACTTTACCAACGCAGGTTGTGCCGTATCCACCCCAGCCAGCCAGTGCAGCCGGAGAGAATGGGCTCAAGCCTTCTTCCTATGCCAAATCTAAGCTCTGATCAGACTGTGTTTGCTCTGGGGAAACAAATCAGACCTAGGTTTAGATCCCGAAAAGGATTTTGGTGTGAAATCGGAGAGTTTCCTCCTGGAGCGAGCCGTCCCCAGGAGCGGCCCGGGCGCACGATGCTCATCAGTCACAGCCCCAGCCAAGAGCAGCACGATGCTTCCCTCAGCCCAGCGAGGAGAAATTACAGAAATCTAATGCCGAGCAGAACCTTTCCGGAGTTTTCCCATGTGAAGTTTGCAGCTTGGTTCAATATGTTAGTGCCTAATGAAGGTTTCCCCCATATACTCTAAAGGGTATAATCACTCTCCTCCTAATGAGCATGTGTTAATGGCATATTAATGCTGACAACAACTTAGTGTGGTGAACAAGAGATGAACATACTCCAAAATTCCTCTATTTTTTAACACAGAAATTCATCTTCCAGCTATGCAAGCACCAGACAAGCAGGACCCTGCAGCTCCCGTGTCCAAGGAGCGATGCTGCAAGGCTTGGTGCCTCTGGTTGCCTCCATGGGACCTGGAGCAGCCTCTAACTCCAAGGACTTCAGCTGCAAAACCTGGCGGATGAGCCGCAGGGAAGAAACCTTTGCCACTTGCCTTGGTTTTTCTGATTAACCTCAGCTCCCTCCTACAAACCTATACACAGGGAAGGATCTTGGCCAAAATACAGTGTTCCCCCCAAGAAAGGGACACAGCCACAGTGTTGGGGACAGGAAGAAATAGGAACAACCAGGAAATGCCTGCAAATTTTTGGAAAGTTATTTTCCTAAGCAGGCAGGTTTGGATTTTGTTTTTAAATCAACAGCCATGTAAATTTGATTACTAAATGTCACTGAAGCTGGCTCCATGCCAAAACATCCAGATGTGAATCTGAATATGAAAAGTTCAGGACTTAGCAGGTGACTGGAGCTACAGAGGACAGGCATCAAACCCGGGTCAGGGTTACAGCATCCCAGCGGGTCTGGGTGCAGGATTTGCTCTCAGTCTGGGTCAAAGGACAGGCAGAAATACAATTTTTGTGTGTATCTATAGGTGTTGAAAATAGGACTCTTAAAACAGCAACCTGGTTATCTTCCAGCATGCCACGATGTCCACACGGTGCCTGTACCACCCAGGTATGCCCTCATGGGACCTCTTACACCCACCAGAGGCAGGTCCCCAAATGTAACTTTAACCCATCCTGCCGGTGGGCTGCCCAAGCAAGCGCTGCAGTGAGATACAAAATTCTCCTTGGGTAATTGCTAAATTCCTGTATGCTCACACCAGCACATGCATTTAGATCTCCAGATCAATAATCAATGCCAGAATCAATAACATAGAATTTAGCTACATTATAAAAACAGTAAAATCAGCCAATATTGAGAAATGACTATCGAGTCCTGTGTTTTCTGTACTCATTTAGTCTAATAATGGTGAATGATATTTTCCCCGAGTACATTATTCAGCAATAAAAACGCAGAAATATTTGATCTCTTTCTAACCTTTATGATTCTAAGCAATCTTTTTGACCCAGATTGAATGAGGCAACATCTGTAGAGCCTTTCACAAAATTGTACTCAGCGTGCACTACTGTAGATCCACTGCCAAAGATAAATGTTATTATTTTAAAACCATCATCCTACTAATAGATGAGCAAACGCGCTGCATTAGCATAGCCTGCAGATCTCTAGCATTGGTGAGAAAACGCCAGAGGGTTTTAGCTTAATGGAATTTTACATACCTGACTTAGTATGGGTTAATGCAATCCACCAACACAGGAATTTTAAAACCTGCCCTGTGGCATACACCTGCCATTACAAAAGATGGTATAATCCGACAAGCTCAAGATCCCCGTGAGAATGACGGAAGATTCATGTCCAGATCTCTTGTGGCCATCAGGACGTGGAGACAAAGACCTCGTCTGTGCAACACCAGCATACAGAAGCCAGCCACCATTTCCATGCAGTATTTATTGAATTTAATGAGGAAGAGTTGTTGGGAGGGGAGGCTACTTGCAGTGTACCAAGCGTTGCCATCAGAGGATATATGAAAAGCCATCAAGGATATGAAGTATAATAAGTGCAATGCACATTTTTCCACTGCAGCATTAGCAGGGGCTGCACTAGCAGCCTGCGCTAACCTAACGAGGAGACAAGAGCTACCTATAATTCCGTGTTAAACAGGGAGTCATTTCAAGGCTAAGCAGTAATCACTTGTTCCACTATTCCAAATTCTAGAAACTAGACTGAGATGCCCAAGTAACAATGCTACAGTCTTTCCTCTGGCAAATCTTCCAACCACTGCCACTTACCCAAAGAGTGCTGCTCCTTACCCAAAGAGAAGCAGCAAAACTTCTCCCCAGACGCCCCTGGAGCTATCAGAAGTTTCCACCTCTCCTTGCTGGGCCTGGAAAGTCACTCCTGAGGGCAACTGGGCTTGGGCTACGAGGTGCCCCAGGCCAAGGCTGTGCTCACAGGCTGCTGTCGCGGCCAGGCCTGCAGAGGTAGAGCTTCCCGCAGCACACCCCACTCATCGCCGATTCAGAGCACGCTCTAATTTAAATTATAATTACACTTACAAGTACACAGATTACAACTATTTATGCTACAAATAAGACCATCCTGTATTTTAATTAACCAAAAAAAAAATGGTTGGAACTCAACTATAGCCTCTACTGGGAACAATATCTAATCATTTATTTAAGCAGAGGCCACACGCGGCCCTGTCTGCAACCTGGCTCCGGGCTCACACCCAAGGACAGGGAGGGAGAGGGGAAGGGAAAAGCCCTTCTGGCAGCCCCCATGCCCTCTTTTATTCAAGGCCCTCAACCCCCAAATGACCCCAACAAGCTGCAGCTTCTGGGGCCCCGGGATGAGCTGCGCTGCAGCCTTTTATACCAGAGTAAGGGGCAGAGTGAATCATGAAGCAATAAAAATAATGGGGCTTCATCGCCTGCCTGCCAGTGAACGGGAGGTTTCAGCTAGGTTAGCCTGAAAGGGCAATCTGAGGAGTGGTGCAGCGAATTCCCAACCGGAAAAATGTAGGCTGAACGTCAAGAAATACCAGAAGGACAAAAATCACTGCAAAACATCGACTGTGCAATTGTGAAATAATTTCCGAGAAGAGGAGGAGGCCTCATCACTGGAGAGACTTAAAATTGTCTCCAGAAGACTCGTGGAGGCTGAGTCTGGAGGAAAAAAACCCTGCAGAGGCAGGAAGGTGGGTGGGAGGAGGAAGGTCCTGAGACGGCGCTGCCCTTCGCAGGGGGGAAATTTAGGCAAGAGGCAGCGCTGCCCCACTCACAGCAGGAGCCGTGAGGCGCAGGAGAGCGGCGGCGGTGCCGGATCCGGGATCCCAAAAAGAGGCCAGGAAGGAAAAGCATCCTCCGACACGTCCCAGCTCCGAAGCTGCCAGCAGCCCTGCTCAAACACGCCCAAAAACGTACGTTTGGGTGCAAAATCCCCTCTCCGCCAACCTCGCACATCACGGCCCTCAGCAGACTCAGCAGCAGGAGAGAAGGGAAATAAAAGCCCGGGAGGGCAAAGCTTTGCAGAAGAGCCTCACTTTGCATTATGCTTCCAGCCCATCAAAGCCAGGCCCAAGCCAGCAGAGAGGAGCCTGCAAGGGCACCTGGCTGAGGATTTGCTCTGACTCGAGCCCTCAGGAAGGGCTGTGGGAGATGGCAGCTAGAAAATGCTGCTCTTCCAAGAGCCCGAGCAGATGTGCATAAGGTTATCCAAAGGAGATGTGCACTTGGCCTTAAATATTCTTGTGCGGGCGGTTTGCACATTATGTAAAAGAAATCGCATAAACAAGCCACAGCGTTCAGACTAGCTAAAACAAGAGCTAACTCAGAAATTACCATACAAAGGGCTGCACATGAAGTTAAACCCATTCTTCGGATGATATTAAAAAAAATATATCCAGAATCTTTCCTAATTTAAGTGAAACTTCTTATCTGCCCTTTATTCACTTAGGGCAACAAATGACATAGACTCAGCGAGTAGGAGTTGGCACTTTAGCATCAGAAATTCAAAATTACCCAAAGCAAAGCTAAAGAAGCCCGTGTGCTTTCAGTAAAATTGAACCCTAAAACACAAACAAATCTTGCAAGAGCAATAAGTGATACACTAATATATGGTTATATGTGATATAGGAATTATATATTTATAATATATGTTATACAAATGAGCTAAACACTTGAAAGGAAATAACCTGATGGATAATATATTGTGCCATAATGTTTTGAGCATCCCTGGCACGGACAGGAGGTCCAGCCTGGGGCCGCATCGTGCCAGCAAGAGATGCCCCAGGACAGCGTCGCAGCCCAGCTAGACCACGACGGGCATTGGGCAGCATCAAACCAAAACTCGGCAGGACCCAGCGCGGGCAACGTGACGCTCGGGGAGACATCGTTGACCACAAACAGGAGCAAGGGGTTATCCCTGACACAAGGTAATCAAATAAATTTTTCAAAATGGAGAGCTCAGAGCAATTACATCGGGAGGTTGTAGAATTCAGCTGGGCTGACCTCAGCACGGAATAAAAAGCTGCTTATTTCCATCACGTTGGCCTCCTCCGCTCACAAAGGTCAGCGCCGGAGCAGCGATACACAAAATAGCTCAGGGTCAGCCCTGCCGAGGCAGGCTCAGGGCTTGCAATTACGTTTCCATTTGCATAGGCAGGTGTTTTGAGGGGAAATGAGGAGTTCTTGAGAGCTTTTGGGGTCTCCATGCTGGCTCCAGCAAGCGGGGAGTAGAGTGTCCCCCTCCCAAAACTCACCCAGGACTTCACTCCACAAAAGCCTCGCGGCCGCCTGCAAGACTTTGGGAAAGGACAGAGCTTCTTTCCTCATTTCCAGGTTAAACTCAGTTAAACCCCTGTTATTTTTAAAACCACAGGAAANCTCAGGGCTTGCAATTACGTTTCCATTTGCATAGGCAGGTGTTTTGAGGGGAAATGAGGAGTTTTTGAGAGCTTTTGGGGTCTCCGTGCTGGCCCCAGCAAGCAGGGAGCAGAGTGTCCCCCTCCCAAAACTCACCCAGGACTTCACTCCACAAAAGCCTCGCGGCCGCCTGCAAGGCTTTGGGAAAGGACAGAGCTTCGCCTTCTGGAGACTCATTTCCAGGTTAAACTCAGTTAACCCCCTGTTATTTTTAAAACCACAGGAAAGAGAGGAAGGAAAAAGCATCATTACCCAATCCCAAAAGCCCGCTCGGGCTCCGAGAGACAGTATGCCGCCAGGAGCGGCGGGATGGGCTGCACCCTCGCATGCGCCGCGCCACAACGCGCTAATTAGAGCTGTGACCCGCTCGCACGCTGCCGCGCAGCGCGCAACAAAAACGCTGAGTTACAGTGACCTCCCAAGGAGAAAACAAGACTGGCAACGCTTCCCGTGAAGGCAGTCTTCCGACTAGTTGCACATCATTGCTGATAATGCTTTAATTATTATCTCCACTTAAAATACGCCTTATTTCAACAATCTGCCACAGCTCTGCACTGCGAAACTTTCTCCAGGCCGGGAATTATCTTTTTCTTTTCTTTTTTTTTTTAAGGTCTGTACACAGTATTACTCATGAGCAAGCCAAATCCCCTCCAATTACACATCACGACGTTTCCGCAGCGCTACACTAAAGCGGGGCCCTTCACTTATAAATGGCACGGTTTATAACAAATTGTCTGTTCGACCAGACAGAAACTGATTTCCTCAAACCGAGCATATTAAAGCGAGTACATTCATTCTGCTTGTAACACACAAAATGTGATTATAGCAGACACTTTGGGGCTTTCTAAGGCTAGCCACGAAGAGGAGGATAAGCTGGAGGGAAAGAAAGGCTTGACAAGTGGAGGGATGACGGAGCAAGAGGAGCAGACACGCTGCTTTGGTTCCTCACAAACCCCAAATCACAGCGTCTTGCAGCAACGGGGCTGTCTGACCCCACAAGACAGCCTTGGCGAGAGCCAACCCAACTGAAAATGGCCCTGCTGTGCTGAGAAAGGCACCTCCCACGGCAAGGAGGCTGCTTCCCAGGTGGGGAAAGCCTTTGGAGAGCCATTGGGTCCTTATCCTGCAACTGTTGCTCACGCCAGTAATCCCCATCGCTATGAGAAGCCCCAACGACATCAGTGTGAGCAAGGATTACTCGTGAGTGTATTGCGGCTGGAGGATTAGACCCAGATTATCACTAAACGCTGTAATTCCTAATCCCATTGCCAGCGGCCCCCGGCGCGAGGCGAGACCCCGAGCAAAGGGCACCTGCACTGTGATCTTGGGGCCACCAAAAGCAGGTGCTTTCGGGGCACCCTGAGCTGTGCCCGGCTCCTCGGGAGGCCACCTTGCTGCCCTGGTCCCGAATGCTGCCCCGAAGCCCTCAGCACCCAACCCTCTCACTGGAGCCCATCTTCAACCAGTACCAAAGCAAGGCGCCCCTGCTCTGCAGCCCAAAGCATCCGATTCACCACCAAACAGCAACGCGGCCATGTGTCTTACCTCCTCCTGCCCTCACGGACCATGTGGAGCAATGCAATGAGAGCCCGGCCCAAAGAGCAAGTTTCACTCCACATTTGAACAGCGGACATCACGAAGATGCAGGCCGGCATGGGAGCGCGCCACGCCGCTGTCCTTGGCACCACGGCGCACACATCGGCTCCAAAGTCAACAGCCGGGCAGGCAGCGGTGGTGCATCAGCCGGGCCTGCAGGCCTGCTTGCTCGGGCGTCTGCCCACCATGCCCAATGCCTTCTGCAAGGAAGCTGCTCAGCGGCTCCACTTATTTTGGATTCTTGATCTCCGAAATCACCCCTGCTCACCCT
>VWPW01007534.1:0-46621 GCA_013389825.1 Crypturellus undulatus
GCATGCTCAGAGAGTGCCTCAATAATGTTTTTTTAGGGATCAACACTCAGTTATGCTTCTGTAGGGCAACACTTATAGTATTAGAGCTGATTCAGAGAACCTGTATCACCTCACATATCATCAAATTTTTTTCATAAATAATATAGCCTAGTTGGCTGTTTTCTTGCCTGGGATGAAAGCGATACCTTGAGTATTTGTGAGGCACCAAAAATGTTACAAGCTTGGTAAGCTGCAGCCATTCTCCCATGACCCATGCAACTTCTGAGAATCACATGTCCCTGACTTACCATAAAACATTTATATTGATTAAAATTGAGGTGCTTCTTTAACCCAAGGATTTGTTTGCTTTTAGGTAATTTGCAAATAGTGGAAACACATTTTAGGAGTGCAGCAAAGAACAGGATAATCTGGTTTTTGTTCTGTAATATGTTGAACAATTCTGCCAATGACGTCTTTGGCTTGTACATTGGGATTTCAAACCTTATCAGTGCTTGTAGGGGTAGATGTGTTTCCTCTTGGCCATCTGTTGCATGTGCTGGAACCAGGATATCTAATATTAATTCGATAGATTGAAGTGACAAGATAGTTTATTACAGTGTTGTTAGGATCATGTCTTTGAACAGGCATTATCTAGTTGAGTCAGCTTTTTGTCTGTGATGCTTAGAAACGTTTCCTGGATTTCAGTTGCGTCCCTGTGAAAGAGGAGGAAAACACTGCATTAGGTTCTGATTGTTTTACAAGGAGACATTTTCAGAAAGCATCTTCAGGTTTTTTGTTCCGTTCAGCAGACAATGGCTTAGAAATAAGCCATGTATGATTAGTCCTACTTGTGGTCATTTGTGTCACGATAGTAAATACTGATTATTACAAAAAGGTTTTCAGGTAGGAGTTAAAGCCAATGTATACTGAATTTTTAAAAGCGTATATGTAACAAGGTCATTCTACCAGACACTCTAAAGGTTATAAAGTTATGCAAATGCGTGTAGCCTGTTCTCACTCTTTCTCGACGTCTATCGTCTGATTTTAAGTAATTATGCATCCATCATTGGTTGTGTTGTTGGAGCTGAAGAGGATTTTTTTCCGTCAATATTGAGTCATACTTTTGACTGTGCTGGAGGTTATTGTCGTCTTTCTCTGCACTAGTACACACTCATGATAAAAGTAGTTTTAGCTAAGTCTTAAGGAAATATGTTTTGTTTCCTAAAAGACTAAGGCATAGGTTTACCTTGATCTTTTAAAAGTAATGTATTGACACTTTGTATTTCTCATTTAATGTTAAAAAATAGTTTAAAGCTAAAACAGAACACTAAAATCATAAAAATGCTGACATTCTCTCATAAAATATTTTAAACATGAAGAAAAAAATTAATAAATGTTTTTAAAATGATATAGCCAATAATAAACATTTAATCATATAGGCTGTAATTTGGACTACTCCTGAAAGGTATACTAGCTTTTTAGTCCCGTTTCAAAATATTTTTTTTTTTTTTATCCATTAATCCATATGCTGGTGTGGATGCTTGAAGGCAGGCTCATACCCCAAAAAGAAGAGTAACTGGAAAAATACTAAATTACAGAGCTAAGTCTAGTGAAGAAATTTCTATGTTCTGTCTGTTGAATGAATGTTGGTTACAGCTGTGTAGTTCCTATTGAGAATAAAATATTTCCTTGAAGTTTTTAAAATGACACCATTAATGCTGCCAATAATTGGACAACTTGTTAAAATAGTAAACAAAGCAGGAGTATAAATTGTGGTTATTCACCTGAATTTGGGTGGTAATTCTTTCTTAATTTGGGAAGGGTCAAGTTTGAGAAGCTTGAGGTACCATGTTAATAAGGGCAAATTGCTGCATGTAAGTAGAAACTGTGCTCAAATGTGTTCAGTGCCAAGGTAATTTGGACAGCAGGTGCTATCCAAATATCTGTTAACAAGTTACTAAATCTGTTTTGAAATTGTGCTTATCAGTGAAAGATTTTGGAACATCTCAAGTGTTTCCCATGGCTTTGCACTGCAGAAAGTAGACTGCTCCATTAGTTATTTTCTAGTGAACCTGGGGAAAGTTTCTCTTTTTAAATAGTTGGGGGATGCTGGGACAGCATTAGAGAACTGTCAGCATTTGTAATATGAAAATTATCCCAGAAAAAAGCAATATATTTCTAGATTTTATGAACATCAAAATGATATCTACTTTTTATTAAAATACCATGAGGTTATGATGAGAAGGTAGTAGATGTATTTAGGACGTGGGATATCCACAATAACAAATTAAGCATTATTATCTATATTAAAGGAAAATCACAAAATTTTGCATCTGAAAGCTCTTGTTCTATGACTTATGTCCATTAATTCTACTTGCCTTGTGGATGAATTCCTTATGAATGAGATGAGTGGAAAGAAGCTTTGTTGCTAGCAGTTGTGTGATATCGCACTCATCATAAAACTGTTTAATAGCAGCTGAAGAAGATTGAAAAAAAAAAGAAAGAAAAAATCACAGGAAATAAAGCTACTATGTGCTGTTATAATGCAACTGTAGGAGTACCAGCAAAAATAAGATTGAAGATGGAAATACATAAAGAATGAGAACAGAACAATGAGTCTTCTGAACTGTGCCATCCACAATATTCAGGTGAATATAATTGCTCTATGTCCTGTACAAAAAAACAATGACTCCAAGTGAATTTCATGAGTATAATAATATAGGAAGATTCAACCTGGAAAGAAAAGAAAGAAGGAAGGATAAGGTTGCAGTAGGTATTTGCTGGGCCATGGTCATAGAAAAAAAATACAGTGTTCAAATGGAATAATTTTCTTACAGAAAGAAGCAATCTAACACTTGAAAATACTATCCACATGCATGGATCTGGTATGTAAAAAGGAAGACTATTTCAATCAGCTTCATTACAGCATTGTAATGTAATGATATATATTTGTAATATACAGTAAATTCTACTTGTTCATCTGTTTCATTTTTTAAATCCTTAATTTAATTCCTTTATTTAAAATATTACACTTCTGAAAGATATTATGTAGGCTTCTATATGTTCTACCATCCACTGGCAAAATCAAATATAGTTCTTTCCTTGTTGTTCATCATGGTAACTTGGTCAAATTGAAGCAAATCTTTGTGCAGCCTATATAGCAGGAAAAGAATCTATTTTTATATAATTTCTCATAAATATAAAGGTTTGATTGCATCATTTGCAACAAGGCATTAGAGAAATCAGCTGTGTACATAAATAAGATTATAGGAAACATTTAACACTGTCACATAAAAAAATTAGCGCAAATTTCAAAATCTATGAATTGCTTCACACAATGCAGCTTTGCAGCCAGGCCTATGCCTGATGAACTTGCTGATCTGGACCTGGACACCCACCCATGGGCTGATGGCACGTCTCCAACAGGATGTTCCTGCCCTGAACTGGATAAATTCCCAGTGAGTAGCCAGGGTCCTGCAATTCAGTTTCTCACAGGGATGCAAATTCTTAATGAGAAAATGAACTCTTGTGCAGAGTTAACTGGTTGTGTTCCATTGCTCTGGCAGCGTGAAGCCATCAGACTGCAGTTATGTGCACTCAATTTCATTTTTACTTTTCCTGGTGAATCTATAAACCAGAGCATAATTGTCTCTTGAGTTCTACCTAAATTTAACCTGAAGCTGAGAAATCTCAGGGAATTATTTGTGTTTTTGATTGCATAACGATAACTGAGAAGAACATCATAATAATGTCAAGAGTTTGCCTAATGACAAACTCCAGGTAATGGATCTTAGCATTACACTCTAATGTTGGGGTTTTTTTTTGTAAAGGGATTTAGAAGGTTACCTTAATTTGGACTGTAGATGTTTACCTTTTATTAGAGTTTTTGGAGTTTGATACTATGAAAAACGAAAAAAAAAAGTCCTCAGATTATAAGTAACAGGACTGAGGAAGGTTGAATTCATGTTATATTCTTCTGGGACTCTGTAGTAAGAGACATTTTACTGAATGTGAAGAAAAATTATTTCACATAATAAAGTTGGCACAAAGCCCAGTTGCTTTATAAAAGTAAGATAAGTGAAAAGCAAGATACAGACATACTTAGAACTTGATAACATAGATTTTATCCTTCTTTTTGGTGTATATCTTCTACAAAATAGTTATTAAAGATAATTCCAGTCCCTTTACTAAACTAGATTTTATCTGAAGGAAAAGTGCTCTGTTCTCCAGAGAGCAATTTAATATTCTAAAATGGCTTTCTTTTGAAGTGTTTATTGAAATGGAGAAATTATTTCCCATTTTCTCTACATTTAGAATGGAAAGTCACTCTAATACAGTGAATGACCCAAAGAAATGAAGAAAGCCTTCCTTCTCTCCTCTCTACCTCCCTCCAGCTTTTTGTGAATGTGTCGGACGTATAAGCGTAGGATATAGAAAGTAAAGTCATTTTAGAAAATGGGGACATGATGTACAAGTGTACATATAGAAATGACCAAATTTTTTATTGGTTGAGTGATGATGGCAATCTGGAAAGCTGGTTAGGCTGCTAACATGCAGTTGCTAAGGTGCTTGTCTGTTCACCTTTTCAAGTCACTGGATGAAAAGATTGTTCTTCCAGGTCCTGAGAAGCTCAACCTGCAAGCACTGATGCTTGAAGTCTGCTGACTGAGTTCAGGAGAAGAATTTCTAAACTGCAAAGTAGTGTCTCCTGTGGTAAGTGATAATTTGTAATCTATGGAGTACTTCAAGGAAGATAGAGTTTTAGGTTTAGGAATATCCTGAGGAGTTTCCTTGTATTATCTTTCTGTCCAGGTTTAACTGGAAGCAACAAGGGATAAGTTCAGATTTTATGGATCACTAATAAACACTATTTTACACTCTTTTCCAGAAACTGAAGAAAGTTGAAACAATTTGTGAGCTACTAATGAGATAAGCTTTACCTGCTGCTTCTTCCACATGGGAAATCTAAAAGCTTGATAAGGAGGCTACTCTTTTCTTCCTTTCAATAGTTAGCAGCAAAGTAAATGGGATAATGTGTAACAACTAGATTTTCTGTTCCCAAAGTACATCTATAGTGATTTAAATGTCCTTCTCTATGGCTGCTCTACCAAGCAAGCTCTTGAGAGCCTGAGATTGTCAAGTTCTTTATTCACTCACTCACACTACCTAGATCTACCTTTTACCATGTGCACCTAAAGGTAGCTGACTGCTTTTGCCCAATTAGCTACTGCTGTTTTTCTGCCTGTAGTCTTGCTTGGTGGGCTGCTCACTAGCCTTTGTAGCTCCTTATCTCTAGTTACTCTGCATCAGCAAGTTGTCCTACAGCAGCACATGCAATCCTCTACCCTTCCCAGTGCTCTGCAGGAACCTCCCAAACAGTGCTCACCTCATTCCAACCACCTTTCTGAAACAGGCTGCATTTCAGTATGATTTTTGCCTTTCATGTCTGTAAGCTCTACTGTAGACTAGAGTGAACATTATCCCTAGACTTATTTGGGCATATTTAATTGGCCCAGACTTTCACATTTTTTATAGTTATGGCAGTTTATGAAAACATATTTTTGATTTACATTTATTTTTAAACTGAAATGTCCTCAAACACAGACAAAATTCTAGATATGTATTTCAGGAATTTTCCCCTTGAACTCTCTCTGTACAGGATAACATAGCTTTTATATGTATTTTTTGAATGTCCCTAAAGAAAGCAAAGTTGATTCCAAACTTTCAGGAAAACCAGTGCCACAGTAGCAACTATGAATAGGATATGATCATCATTTCAGAACAGAAGACAAATCTCTCTCTCTCTCTCTTTTTTTTTTTTAATAAAAAAGGCAGATAAAAAAAAAAAAACAGAAAAGGGTTTTCTTTTCATAAGAACAGGATAAAGGAAGGTAAAGATGCGTTCTAGAAACAGGGATGCTCAATGTGACACCAAAGACTGAATTTTATCTAAGCCATCTCTTCTTTATGAACTCAGATGATGATGTTTTTTGGGAGCAGGAGATGTTATTATTTATTTATTTATTGTTGGGCAATGTCTTAGTGGGAGACAATTATATTATTTGCAGCTCTATAGGACAAGACGGGGTCTGTAATTGGTATTTTTCTCAAACAGAGCATGTGTATTGCCATATTGGTTATTTTTAATTTATTTTTTATTTTTTCTTCATCAGCATATTTTACTGAGACTGTACAGATCTACAATAACTATATGTTTTGCCTAATGCAAAGTGTAATGAGAATAACGTATAAAAGGCCTTGTAATATTATACTGGTGTCAGCACAATCTGAGCAACATTTAAGGTATCAAGTAGGTTGTTTTTCTATGTTTAAGTGTATAGGTTTATTATATCTGGCTAATGTTCCTGCTTTCAGGATTAATTCATTGATTTAAAAATTATCTTGAATATAAATGACATTGGGACTGAAAAGTATTGGTAAAATGGAAGTGCAGAACAATTTTTTTACAAGAGAGAATTCAGAAGCTTTCTTGGAACAGTAGTCAGAGAATGAGTATGGTTTAATTCTTTCCAAGTACAACAATCCCTAAGAAATAATGAAGAAATGAAAATTTTCTTTAAATTTAGACATATTTTAAGGAAGTAGGACTGCATTCACCTTTTTTTTCCCCCCTAGCCTACAGTGTCTGTGATGAGCCATTAGTTGCAGATGACTAAAATAAAAAGGCTAATAAAGGAATTGATGATAAATCAGTAAAAATGTAGGTAACCTGCAGGGTTTACCTATCTGTAACTTAAAGATCAGGAAAAAGGTCGCTGAAGTGAGCTACCTTTTGCCAGCTATCCTCATGTTCCCCTTTTCAGATAGTATCTTCTTGTTCCCTGTCTCAGTGACAAATGGAAACATTTCATGGTAGCAACTGTCAAAAGCCCTCTTGAGAGCCCTGCCTTTTCTTTCCATTTCTCAGTCAACAGTTGCCATGAAATACGACTGCATATCAGTAAGGTACAACTCTGTGATCAAATGGACTAGTAGTTAGTCCCTGGCTGGTGACCATTTAAATGGTGAATGATGAGCTTTAGTTAGCTATTCCTCATGGAAAGAGGAAATAAATCTCTTTTTATAGGCTACCTTATATTGCGACCACAGAATATTTATCTTTGACATAAGAGCCAGTTCAAACAATAAGGTGTCAAATCCACTTTAAATTGATGGGATGGCTGATGCATAAAATGGTGCTTGGACTTTATCCTGCTGCCTCTGAAGTTTCCAGCAACTTTTCATTTCTGACATCCACATTACTTAGAAAAAGAATTTTTTCCCCTCCGTTGCTTATATACACATTTATAACTTTGTATGGTACGGGTTTTAATTAGTAGTGGCCTTCTTTACAGATATTTTTCTCCTCCCTTCTGCATATCCTCTTATGTGACTATACAGGACCTTCCATTTCATGGAAAAAGAGTTAGTGAATTTCTGGTCATAAACAAGCGCCATCATTTGGTGTGTAGCAAAAATATTGATCAGGGGATAAAATTCTTGAAGGAATGAAAGATGTGTGTCCAGCATTAGTGATGGCATTATTAAATAAAAGAAGTGACAATGAAATTTTCCAAGAAGTGAATTTATAAGCTGTACAGAAATTAAACTATGCTGTAACATAAACATCTGGACAGACATCTGGGAACTATGCAACTCATCTTTCTTATCTTTTTTTTTGTAATATTATTGCTTGCTCCAGATCAATCTCCAGTGCAAACTTGTGTAAATTTGGTTTTATTGATGGTCACTCAAATTAAAATAATAAATTATTCTAATGAATCAAAATTAACTCAGTATCAGGTGGTACTCCAGAAATATAGATTAGATAGTTTCTGATCACCCAGTCTTGAGACTCAGAATCCTTGGAGCGGGGTTCGGTCTGTCAGAGTTTTATCTCAGCACTTAATTGCTAGTTCCCCGTCTTTGTTACAGACAGTTGAATATTATGATATCCTTTTTTTTTGGGGGGGGGTCATAGAGATAATTGTAAATGAGAGTAGATATTTTG
The DNA here is from genome assembly GCA_013389825.1 of Crypturellus undulatus. NCBI lineage: Eukaryota > Metazoa > Chordata > Aves > Tinamiformes > Tinamidae > Crypturellus > Crypturellus undulatus. The sequence continues at coordinate 7,991 of VWPW01007534.1, forward strand.
GTGATAATGTAAAATAAATATAGTAATGATTCTATGCCATTCAAATAGGTAATTATTTTATTTACATGGGAATTTACCTGGATTGTATGATTTGGTTTCATAGAATATCAAAACTTGATTTCTGGAAAATCAACCCCACATAATACTTTGAGCAATTGGATCATATCCAGACTCTTTTGAAAGCACAGATGGTGACTCAAGGTTTGGAGATTTTACATCAATATCGGTCACTTAGCCTGGTATTTCCTTTTTTTTTTTTATCAGCAGTATTGAAACTTTGTATGTCCTTTTGTATGTCCTTAAATTGATCCAATATTTCTCCCAAAGTTCACTTGTGAGTAAGGAGGATCTTAGATTTTTCTAGTTTAATAATTTTATTAAATCTTCAGAACTTCTATAAGGAAACTGTTTCTATTCTCTTTGCATACAGAGGTATCCAATATTATCTCTTTTCTTCATATTTTCAAGTACCAACCCCCCCCCCCACAAAAAAACAGCAAAACAAACAAACAAAAAAATCCTAATGAATCATGCTACAGTACAACAAGCTAGTTTTGGCCTCTTTAAGGTAGACTAAAATCTACAACTTGGCACAGGACATAATAGTCCTGTGATACTGAGCTAAAGGAACATCTAATGTAATGTTATGTGTGTGTCAGCATAGAAACAAACTCAAAGTCACAGCAAGAGCAGACAAGTCATCATCAACCGGAAGTTGTTGTGCACGTTTGTTCTCTAGGATGCTGCCCTGATCCAGTTTTGGGGAGGGTTTCAATATGATCCCAAGAGTGAGATTAAGACACAAATGGGATCAAATGCCGTACAACCTTGTAAACATTTTTCTCATAAGTGCGATAGGATAGAGAGTAAAAGAAGAGGAAGAAGCAAGTAATCAGCAGAAGTGCAGCAGGATTAGAGTTACCACCACCACCATTCCAGCTAAGTGTTGTTGGCTCTGCTATGGTGCAGGTACAGGTACCTGAGTGCCTTGGTGCAAGTGTTGTTTCGCACACCTCAGTGCAGCTGATGTTCAGAGAAAGAAACCGTGAGCCCTGGAAGAAGCCGCACACATCTAGGAAGAAGCTGCCCGCCCCGGGTGAGAGAATACGTAGTCCTCTTATGTCCCCGTTCTTGAAAAGTCCACCCACTTTTTGTGTGCTCTAGTGCTCCTCTTCACCCAACTTGAGTGCAAGCGCCGCTCTGTAGACACTGCTGGCTATTGTTTGGGTCTCGTGCTGATTTGACTGTCGTCCCAGAGACAGGGTGCCAAGAGACAGGGCACCAAGGCCAAGAAGTAGACAAAACATCTCGAGCTGATATCACAGTCAAGAAGTATGGCAACAATGTCAAGACAAACACAATTCAAAACAATCTCTTACAGATGTGAATGATCACTTTAAATGTGACTATATCATCACAGCCAAAATCCCTAGTGACTTCCTAGACCCTCAGTGCAAGCACCACAGACCATCTTGTGTAATTATGCAAAATTATAAGAACAGGGCTCACTCATGTTGCCAGACTATGCCTCTATAAGAATCCTGGCAAAGAAATTTCATAAATTTATTTACTAGAATTTGTGGGAGGAAGGAAAGACTTTCAGATTTTTCTTTTATTTGAAGTTCTTCTCATCAGTCTACAGACAGTTAAACAGTTTAAGTTAAACTTAAACAGTTAGACCATTAGATCGCAGTCAGATTTGGTATATTTTCGCTCTTTTAAGCTTGCCTTGTGGACATGCTGCTTGAAGCATCAGTCCTGAACTTTGTAGCATTGCTGGGCCTTAGGCCTCATTAGCACTGAAGAGTCTATATATGATATGAATAGGAAATCAGGTTACTCATTTGCATGATCTGGATGTATGTTGGTGTCAATGATGCAGAGATCTGGGACTGTTTGGATAAGAGAAAGCTCAAGGTGGGAGCTTGGCAATATGTATGAGTATCTGAAAGGAGAATATAAAGAGGATGGGGTCATGCTCTTTCAGGCAGGCCCAGTGACAAGATGAGAGACAATGGGAATCCACTGACACAGGAAATCTTATTTGAACATAACAAAATATTTCTTTACTGTGAGGGTGGTTGCACATTGGAACAGGTTACCCAGGGAACTGGTAGAGTCTCCATCCTTGGGGATATTCAAACCTGACTGGACAGGATTCTTGGTAACCCACAACAGCTGGCCCTGCTTGAGCAGAGTTGGCTTATGTCACCTATGGAGGTCTGTTCCAACCCTCTACGATTTAGAAGTTTTTGTTCTTGTTAGTTTTTACATATTGGGAGTGTCAATAAAGCTTGTGAAAGAAATCTAAGTCTTTCAAGCAGGTAAGTTTTATACTATTTGTGTGTAACAAAGGTGCATATGTTGATTATTAAGCCCATTGAAGTCTTCAGCATATGTTATATTCATCAAGGCATTGGTGCAATGCACCAAAGTTAGCATAGATGTTTGTCAAGAAGAACTTATTTGCATCATCTTGGAAAGTGGATTGTCAGTCTGCCCCTTTCAGATTCTTGACAATCTAAACCTATTCCTTTGGCTCCCAGTGAAATACTTGACCTTTAATTTCAGATATTGAAATACCGGGATCTTGCAGCGAAGCACTTTAAAAAAATGCTTTTGCCAGACATTTAAAATTTTGTTGTTAGCTAGTGAATTATGAACAAATACATTATTTACCAACATATGAAATAGCAAGTTCTCACTGTAAATATGCTTAGATGCTATCATGGGGGGTGGTGAATGAATGAAAAATAACAAATAAAGGAAATTAGTAGCAAACTAAGTATATCCAACTGTTGATTATGTGAGACTAGTCTGGAATCTCTTGAAATAAAACTGATTATCTGGAAGAAAAACAAACGCAAGAGCTCTGAATCACATTTCAATAATTTGTCTGAGATGATACCACAAATCAAAAATATTAGTTCAAGGTAGATGAAACAAGACTAGTCTGACACTTGCTTTAGCAGGTGAAGGTTGAAAGACATCATATCTGCTGAAAACACAGTGTGTCAAGTTTGAGAGATGAGGTATCAGTAAAATGCCGTAAGAATTGCAGGCTGACTACGCTAGAGAGAAAAAGAAAATTAGGAATAGGTTAATCAAGCTTGTTGATCCAATACATTTAAACTCATGTATAAAAAAGAGAGGGCTGGATGTTAGACATGATGAATCTGATAGTTTTGAGGAACAGAGTATTAGAAATTAGATTGAACTTAATACTACGAAATACAAGGTCATTCATGTAGAGACAAGGAGAAATTTTAGTAGAAGCAGAAGACTTTTAATTAAAAAAAAAATAACTGAAGGTATAAAAATCTGGGTACATTATTAAGTCTGAATTGTCCATGTGATTTGTCTTCACAAAATATAACAGTAACTGTATCCGGAAAGTTTTTTCCATGAGAGATGGTGAAGTATAAATGACATTTCCTATGGTATGGGTGAGACCCCTCCTCTGGAATAATTGGGTGTGTGGGGGGGAAGCAGGGAATAAAATTGGAATGGAAGCAGGGAAGGTCTAGAAGTATGGAGAAATGGAAGATAGTTATGCTTCTGTGATATGTGAATGGGGCTTTGGAAGGAACTGACTGGTACCTATTTTGGTAGGTAGGCTGGTTATTATAGTGTAATCCCGGATAATGTCATAAGTATGTATAGCATTCTGGAGTTCAGGATGAAAAAATTGCCCAGGTGTTAGTTCATTTCCCCTACAGCTTTATAGACTCCACTGATCTATTTGACTGCGAATAATTTTAGCTTGAGAACTGAAAATGGCTATTAGCTATTAGACTAGGTAGAGTGGCTTTTCTTTGGGTGGTCAACGATTGCACTGTACGAAAGATACACAGATACTACACAGTCTTGTCAGCTTTGTTTGAGAAATGCATGGTATGGAAATTTCAAAGATTGCAATAGAAGGTCTTACTGAGTCTCTACTGGGATGCTTTTTGCAACGCTTCTCTAATCATCACTGACTTTACTAACCCAAATAATGATGCAAGACCAAGTACCTCTGTAGCCTTGAACATAGAACAAGTAGGTGTTAAATTCTGGATTATTAAAATCTCAGATATTGGAGAGACAGAATGTACTGTATATAATTGCCCATTTTTCTCATTTGTTTAAGTTTGGTCTTCATTTTTTCCTGTCATATCTGAACAATGTGGAGTAGGATAGGGATGATAGAGAGCTGTGGGTAAAAAGTGACCATTCAACAAATTCTCATCTTCCACCTCCCTTCGGAAGGAGAGAGATGATCAACAATATGAGCTAGAGTCCATACTGCTTTAGATATATCAGGTTGATGGCAAATTTAGTCAGCTTTAAATTAATAAAAGGGGAGGGAGGCAAATGAAGTGCCAAAGACAGTTTTCCATGGCAACAGAGATATTAAACGTGCAGAAGCTGCACTATGCTGAAAGAAGAACAAAACCCCAAAGCAAGAACTGAGGAGCCTGGGCAGGGATATTGATGCAGCAAATAACCTTGATATTTTCATTACTCTTTTCAGATTGTAGCACAGAAACCTATGATGTTAGGTGTGTGGGGGAAAAAAAGCAGCAAATTAATTCTGGTTGTTTTTTTTCTTTTTCTTTTTTCTTTTTTTTTTAAGGTGTTAAGGTCTTTCTGTTTAAATGATGCAAAGATATATAATTTCAAAAGTAAAGATCATAGTGAATCTTCCTCTCTCACCTGTTATTCAACAATATATAGGAGCAGACCAAATTTTTGACAATTAAACAGGATGATTGGTCTAGAAGTACCTCACTTCAATAATGCCATTTTTCATTTCATCCCACATGTTGTCTTTTGTTTGGAGAAGACAAAAATGTGGTGTGTGTACTTTTTTTCCTTCTTGACTTAAACCACACTGTGTTTCCTTCATCCCCATCCTCTCTAATCCCCATCACTTCATGTTGGTTTTTTGTGAAAGGTAATAGCAACACCTCACATAATTTGAGATAACAGAAAATCATGGGAAATCTGGAAAGATTGTATCACAAACGCTTTTTCACCCTAAAAGTGGCTAGTATACAGTTTTCCCTTAATTCCTCGCATATTCAAATTAAAGTTTAAAGAGGGAGACAAAAGATACTGTTATTTTCATCTGAGCAACTGAGGAAAGGCTAGCGGCACTTGCTCCTAAAGAAAGAAGGAATGTTTCTCAGTTTATTATCTCATGGCTATTCTACCTGTCTCTTCATCCTTGCTGCCATCCCTAATGTTTTCCACAAAGGTTTAGCTCCTTCCTGTATATGTAAGCATCTTCTTTGGGTTATTTAGGTATGATTTTTAAAGTTTCGCAGGACATGTGGGTTTGACAAAGCTGTAAGCAACCACAGCAAAGGCTTGCAGCAGGCAGGTTAGCATCAGGCACTGCTGCCCGTGCTAACAGCACCTTGTTCCTGGGGTGATGGAAACACTGTTTACAAGAGGTTGCACCTTTAAAATGCTCAGACTATATCGTCTGCTATATAGTCAAAAAGCATGGCCTGGCATCTGTAATCTATTTTCAAATGCTTTCTTAAGGGCTTTGTTACTCTTGAAGCAGGTGTTATTTTTGTGACTGCAAAAAGGAGATTTTCCACAGATATATCAGTCTTGGTCCCCGAAGATGAATTTGAGGTATAGAGATATACACTGGAGAAACCAAAGAATAAACACACATTTACCTTCTTCTTTTTTTTTTTTTTTTTTTTTTCTGTCATACTAAAGTTTATGGGTATTTCCAAAGGTGTGAAGGCATTTGTATCATAAAGAAGCAATTAGATACTGCTACTGGTTTTATCTTCACTGCTTAGAGTATTTTCTTTTATCTTATTTTGTCATTGAAAGAATTTAAGAGGGGGAGAAATGCAGACTAGTCTAGGGTTTAGCAGGAGAGAATCAACTCCTCATATGAGAATTATTAGAATGTTAACTTAAGGCTGCCTTGTAATACTGTGTTCAACACTAATTCTTCAGTTAGAGGTTTCCAAAACTGAGTTTCTAGGAGGCAGAAAGTTACTAGAAACTGATGTTATTGTGGTTATTGCTTCCTGCATAGTTTCTTCTTTCAACATTGTCACTTAGCACAAAAAAGGTGGACATATTTTCTACATTAGTCTGGAAGTGAGATGCAAATCCCAATTCCAGTGTCGTCCTTTGATGTTTAAAAATGAAGGAAGTAGCATTATGTTTCCATGTATAGATGTATCTATATATAGTATAGATAGATGAGTAGATGAGATGATCTCTATCTATTCTATTTAAAATAAATATAATACATAATGTTTGTAATTAAAATCGTTTACTTTTTTGACCCTTTACATTATTTATTTATTTATTTGCTTGTTTGTTCATGAGCACAGGGCGTGAGAGGGATTTATTAGTGATTAGTGCCTGGGCCTGCTGAGATCAATAGAGAGCTTTATTATTAATGAATTCTCTCACTTGATTTTAGATCTTAAAAATGTCATTTTAGTTTTACATTGCTGAACAAAATTCTAGGCATTCAATTGCAAGATACTCAAGTACTATATACATCAATATTTTTTAACCTCCAGCGGAGCTACATGATTTTATTAAAATTCTTTTCACTATAAATAAAGAGAAGAAGAAAGCAAAGAAAAACTAATTTCACTGATCAAAAAGAAGACAAGGTTCCCTGAGGAAAGAGCTTTTTGGCTCTCCACATTTGCTTAATAATAACGTTTTACGATCTTTTGAAAATAGAAGCAGGCTCTTCTGAATGATACGTCCCACTTTAGACTACTAGCGAATAGAGTAATACGGAAAAAGGGAGTCTGCTAATTTTGAATGTTTAGTAATTTTATGTTCAATAAATGATCCACTCAGCACTAGTCTATACCAACTAAATATTTTCTGCCAAATTAAAAATATTGTTTTCACACATCTGGGAACATTAAAAATGTACCTACACCATAAAAATATGTCTGAACAACATAATGTACAGGGAAAGTGTATTAGTTCAGCTTTGTTTTTACCTGATATGTTGTTGGTTGAAATATTTTCCTTTAATTTTTTGTTGGAAATAAACCTAGGTGCAATACTTTGTTGCAGGAAAAAAAGAAAATATAACCCCATATTTTAGTTGAGTTATTTAATTCCTTCTTTCTGCTTTATCTCAAAGGGTTAATGACTGACCAGAATTTCTTTCTAGAAAAGGGGAGTTATCAATTGGATGGGCCATTTTTAATAAGTAATTTATTTTAAGACTGTCTATTAAAACATGGTAAGTACTTTAATGGTACCCATATGGTATCCTAAGCTCTAAACCTATGTGTGTGGGAGAGGTTTGTTGTTATTGTTGTTTTTTTCTATAATCTTGTTTTAGTCTTTGCCTTGATGTACTTAGGCCATGCTGTGGTGGGACTTCAGAAAAAAAAAAGATATATATTCCAAATCCTTGCATTAGGTGATAGTTTTCAAAGCATTTTTTCTCCATCTATTATACTAGAGGAAATGTAGAGAGGAAACTAGAAAGACCTAGACTGAGCTTGTCGTAATAAGAATGAATATTTTTGTCACTTAAGAAAACAGAATTTTCAAGAGAGAAACAGTAGTGAACTTGATGCCTGAAAACAGTTTGTGAATAAATAGTGGCTTAAGAAAAAACGGATCACAGCAGTACTGTTGAGTTAGAGTAGAGGTACTTGTAGCCCAATGAGAATTGCTACAGGGAAGAGTACAAATTGGCAGCAGTAAAGTGATGCCAGAGTACTTTCTCTGTCTTTAAAAAATGTGGCTTAGAGAATTCCCAATCCAGAACTGTGCTATCTCTGTGTTTAGTCTTGGGAGTATTTCTTCTTCATGAATTTGTGGAATGTACCTTCGAACCCCTGTGAACTTTTAATTTGTATGGTGTGCCATGTCGAAGAACACCACAAGTTAATTACAGGTTGTGTGAACTATTTTCCTTATTTTTTTTAATTTAAACAAGCCTAGTTATGCTTGCAAGTTACTATGGTTTATAGCTGTTATCTTTCCTATGGAACAATCAGCAAACATTGATCCCTGTTCATCCTCCCTATGCCATCATGATGTTCTAATATTATAATATTGGGAATCCAGAGGCCAGCTACTGTATCAGTTAAGACCAGCTACCGAAGAGATCTGTATTGTATATGTTTTTTGTATACACATGCATACATTAATTCATATACACATGTTTATGCTCATATCATATATAATTATTTTCTGCTGATGGACTTTCATTCTGATTAGTCAGAGTGGGCAGCAGGGTGAAGCTTTTGGTACCATTTACTTGCCTAGGTCCTATGTTTTCTGGTTTGAGCTGTGTGGCTGATCATATATATATCTTCTGTAAGTAAAACCGTATGTGTGTGGCTAACAGGGATATATGCGCAACTCAGCTACTGACTGGACCTACAGATGCAGAGCTGTGGCGGCCTTACCTCTGTCAGGCTCATATTTGGTACCCCTAACAACTTATGGATGTTTTAATGTCTTTTTCTGATCTCTTAGTTTGATTCCCCATGTAATAAGGATTTTAGAATTTTAATTAGCAATTTTAACTCATACATGCTACATTGAAGTAGGGAAAATGTGTGTGTATATTTGTTTTTAAATGCATTCTAAATAATTTCATCACCTAATTAAAGGATTTTTTTCCCAGTGGTTTTACTGAAATTGTGGCCTCTAAGATTCAGGCTCCCTTGACATATTAATTTATTTTAAGAAAGAAAGAAAGTTCAATACAAGGTCCTTCCTTTCATATTTCTTGCTAAATTGTTTCCATGATTAGTTACTCATCTAGTTCCAGGTCAGTTTTCTGCTTTGAACATTTGATATTATACCTTATTAAGGTTTCATATCAACGTATTCAGGAACACACTAAATCAGTTTTAAATCGTAGTGTAATATCTGCCAAAAGTTTATTCCATCTAATCAGTAGCTGATGATGAAAGTGGTTATACCTGTAAGTGAGAAATGATGGATGTAAGCAGTTTTAAGGCTACACACAGATGTTTTGCAGTTGCTGCTGGTGAAAATTATCTCAACATGCTACCTTGAAAACCCTGATAATTTTGGTTGAGTTGCTGCTTTTTGCACTCTCCTTTGCCTTTTCTTGAAGAGCAAAAACGTGGTGGCTCAGTGATACATGCAACTTACTTATGGGGTCGTTCTTTCACAGTGCCAAGTCAGCAGAAATCAATGCCTGCGATGTAGGTATGCCTTAATCCTTGTTGCCTCTGAGAACTGAGGCTGTAGTGAAAACTTTTCTATTTGGAAATAGTCTAAGTGACTGCCCTAGGCCTATCAGCACTTAGGCATTTATGTAAATGTATATAATAAAAATTTAGAACAAGAGTGATTATTGAATTTTGCTCTTTTTATTTGGTAGCAGTCTCAGTCTTTTCACCTTTTTTCTTCTTTTTTTTTAAGTGCAGCAGCATCTGAACACTTGGAATAATTGTACTTTTAATGTGCAATTGTGAATGCTGAGGGATAGAAAGAGAGTTAAATGCAATTTCTAATTAAAAAAGAAGAGAAGATATCTTCAAAGGGAAGATAGAGATCAACTTAGAAAAAGGATTTTTTTCATGCAGAGAATTAGAGTGATATAAATACATGTTTTGAAAAACTTTAAGACTGCATAATCACAGTGAGATTGGAAGTCTTCTAACTGGTGACCTTTGTAACTGGAATTCAGTCTTGAAGTACATGGATGTTAGATGTCTAGTCATAATTAATGACCTAATTCCAAACTATTACTTATTTGTCCTCCTCTACACAGGCAGTTGCACTACACAGGATTGGCTACAGACAGTGTTTTGTTAGTTATTTTTAAGCTTGTTTGCCGTGTGCTATTTGTAGGTTCTGCTTATAAAAAAGAGTTTTTATTGTCTTTTCTATAACACCCTTCGTTGTAGTAGCCAATGCCTCACATGTCAGCAAATATGTATCTGAAACATCCCAGTGTGGTGAAGTGACTGACATCTCAATTTTCCCCCTCCCAGTTTACTGAGCCGCTGAGTCCAAATTAGTCCAGTTTGCTGGGATGTTCAGTAGAAGGATCTAAATCCTAATTTTGGAAAATGTTTAGTTTTCTGTATAATTCATGTTGAAAGGCCATCTTGAAAGACCTTGCAGAAACTGGAGTGCTCTAACAAGCAACAAGAACAGTTGAAATCATTTGTAGAGAAAATCATTATGGTCTTGGTGGCACAAACTGAAATAAAATCCTTACTTAGTTTGACTTGAGTTTTCTTTTTATTCCTTCAGTCTACCTCATGGCAAGGAGTGGCTGCACAACCTCTCTGCAACAGAAGAAACAGGGCTTTGGTCAGAAAAAAAAATCTTGGTTTCCCTCAAGCCACCGACGTCTCCTCCTCCTGCTTTATCTCCTCTTTACTCACAATCCTGTTGTCCTGAACAGTCTATCTTGATCAGGTAACTTTTCCATGGAATCACAATGGCTTTTCTCATTAGCAAAGCAGCAATTTTGATTGTTTTGCATTCCTTTTATCCCACTATTCCTGTTTTTTTTTTTCTGTGGAAAAACCTGTCACATCTTTTAGCTGTTGCTCTTGGAAACGCTCTCAATTATGGTCCAATATTTTGCCCTTTCCTCCTCCAGGATTCCTGTCTGTCCTCCCTATCTGCTGTGTGCTTGTGGTACAATCCTTGCTCCTCACTGACCTTTTCCATGAATTAAGTTAATTCACTTTTGGAAGTGTAATGAATGGATTTGAAATGAGTACACACACACCAGGGACTGAAAGAAAATTAAACACCTCTGGAGGACAATCTTCATTTATCTTTACTGAATAACAGTTTTTCAGATGTTTAATTCTGACTTTAGTTATTTAAAATGCTACCTTCACTTGTAGCATGCTCAGAAATGACTTTCTGGGGCCCTGTAAGATGTTATGGTCTAAGGTTTATCTAATAGGTGCAACCAGTATTACTGATTTGCACATAGGGGAGAATAAACATGTAAAATCAATAAAAATGTAATGTGAAATCCTCTCGAAAGAGGCTGGTTCAAGCATTTTGATAATGAAAATTCTGCAGTAATTTGAGGATGTGGGAGATTAAGTATTCTGCAGAGGAGTTTGGGTTGCATATATTTTTCTTCGTTTTCTGATCAGAAAAATCAAGATCAAAACACTACGTAGTGGGAATAAATGGGAGAAGTATAGGTTCTAAGTAGACTTGGCAGAAATTAACTCCTCCAGTAGAAGGCAGATATCCTTCAGGTTCTAAAAGAGACAGGTTTTGAACCACAGTATTCCTTAACATCCTCTCTTTCCCTCAAATGCCCAACCAACCAAAACAATGACTTGGATAAGTGGAGCTTTGCAGGGGTTAGCTCCACTGTAAAACTACTTAATTACCCAGTAACCCCACTAATGAGCAGGCTATTTGGATTTAAGTGGCTTAAGAGTTCATGAGTGGGTCCTTTTGCGTTTAGCTTGGGATAAGAGGACTCCTGCGTTGGAAGACTCCCCAAGGCTGCTCCTGTACTTTTCATGAAGTCACAGAAAGCTGGGAGTGGACCTCATAGGGTCTATTCTTGGTTTACTGTACTGATAGTCTAAATGGTTACTAAGCTGTTTTTAAATAGAAGAATTTTTTCAAACTCCTATACAACTTCTGATTTTTGGCGAACCTTATCAACTTTACATTGCTTTCATTCCCATTTGATCCTACTTGGGAGGAAGAGCATTAATGCAAAGGGCATAATTTAAGAGCTGACATGATGCAGCTGTTGTTTAGTTCTAAACTGGATTGCTGCCTGTACTGTTTATTCAAGGCTACTTTAGAGAAGAAGGTTCTTGACTATAACTGCAGAACTATTGTTTTTGTTCTCTGTCCTTCCCAGCAGTTTCAACAGTTTTAGACTTGAAGAAAGGAATTCCTAAAGGAATACTTCAATACACAGTCAACCTTGACAATCCGGCTCCAGAAAAATCATGCATTACCCTAACTGTTATGATACTACACTAGCATCAAACAAAATACTTTCTAATTTCTAGAAAATTTGTAAAAAGAGGAAATGAGCTGCCTATCACTGCAGACAGAAAAGATCTCAGCATATACTCTCTTAAGAATGTACAATTATTTTGCAACTGGTTCTTTTCCCCTTTTCAGGAGTTGATTGGTAATAGGATATTGAAACTCTTTGAAATATGGCAAAAGAAATCTTATGTCACGAAGCAGAGAAACCTGTGGAAATGCAAGCAGCATGCAGTAGTAATCCTACACTAACCCTTAAAGTTTTAATTAGCTCCTATACAGGACTCTTCCCTCCCTCCCCTCTGATCCCAGAGGTGCCATCCCCAGAACTGTCGTACAAATGGAAACTAGTGAATTCTGAAATTGTAGCAATTACTCTGTGTAACCAGTGTTTTCTAAAAAGAAAAATTTAAAGATTTTGCCTTATATTTACATGGACTATAAACATTCAAATTATAGGAAGGTAGAGGCAAGAATTTTTGAAAACATTGAAATCTTATTGCAATTTCTTGTTTGATTGCACTTGGAAAGTGACTTTTAGCTGAAGCAAAACAGCATGGGGATAAATGTGTAATAGAGTCACATTGACATCAACTTTTTTTTTTTTTTGAGATACCTACAGTGATATTCTATAATGTAATATAAAAATTACTAGTATGGCATGCATTATAACAAAAACAGGAATCTGTATTTGGATGTCATCTCTTTTTAGTGGAAGTAATGCACCAAACACTTGTGCATGAAATTATTATTACTTGCTTCCAGTTTCTTTGGTCAGATAAACAGATATTAATAAGATTCACTTCTTCCTCTTCTACATATGACCTGGTGGGGAGGGAGAGAGGAAGGGGGAAAGGTCTCATAGTTATTTAAACTGAATATTAACTGAATATTTTATTTAGGTCATAGATGCTTTTTGTTTGACATACTTCATTCCTAAAAAAAAGAGAGCTGATGTGATTAACTGAGGGACCACAGTGCCGCATAACTGCTGCTTTAGACGAGCTAACACTTGTATTCTGCAGAATGTAAGTGGAAATCATAACTCAGTACAGACATATCTTACTCTGTCACATACGTTGCCTGCTAACAAGCCAATAATCCTTTCAGGATTTAAATGCAGATCTTTTGGGGGCTATTCACTATTCTAGTGGCAGCTTGGGTATGTCGACTTCATACATTTGTTTTTCCTTATGAAGTGAATCACTGGGCCAACCCAAAAAAATATGGACTAACAGCTTATATGCCACTGAGTGTCACCATGGGTTGGTATTTTAGTTTGCAGTGCTGTCTGCCAGCTTTAAATATATCAGCAGTTTGAAAGCTATCCTGTAAGCCTCTGCATCATAATGCTATGAGCAAATGTTGTGCTTTTTGTTGTCCACCTTACAAAAATGCCATTACCACACCAATAACTGTGGCAGAAGAGCAATATGAGAGTAGTTCTCTCTCCTGTATGTTACTGTGGCTGTCCTATTATCATGACTTGCCACCAATTTTTGCTGATAGCCCTATTCTGAGCCTGTGGGTCTGCCATAGTCTTCCCCTTAGTGGATCATTTATGTTTTTCAAGAAGTGGCAGGTGAAGCCTCAGCATGTGCCAGAAAAAGTCTTCTAATATAGTGAGATGGGAGGGGTAAAGACTATTTCTGAATGAAGCCTTCTTTAGGGACAGGATGACCATCCCCTGGTGTTTTGTCTTTGTTTTCTTTTCCTTGTGGCAAAGATGTGCTTCCAGGGGTGAAAAGGAGGTGCTGGGCCAGAGAAGAAAGCACCAAAATGTGGATGCAGTGTCTTGTTTCAAGTTCTCTGTCAAGAGCAGATACCTGCCCTTCAGCATCAACACCTGACTCTCCAGCAGCTCATTGCAGGTACTCATGTCTTGAAATAAAATGTCCAGGACAGTGGGTTGAATACAGACCCTTTTCCTAGGTGGCTGCAGACACTAATACCCTTCTGAAGACAAGGGCAGTAGATTAAGGAGCACTCAGAACTCCAAATGCATCCCGAGCTATGTGCTTTTCATTTTTGTCACAGAGCTAGTTTTTGTTTTATTAAATGTCAAGTTCATTTTAGGCTTCCCATACAAGGTGAGGATAGCTAATTCCTGATCCTTACTCTTGCCCGCTTACTGTAGACAGACAGAATCACATGATCTGGGTAACACACTGCTGAATGAGTCTCACAAGGCATGAGAAGTCCCTCAGCTTCCTTTTATGCTTAGGCAACCCTAGGAAGTCTCCTTCCTAATGGGGTGGGACAAACGGAGCAGGGCATGGCAGAAGAGCAACCTTTAGTTCCATTCTGTTCCCTCTTCCTTGACAAGGAATGATTGGAGTGAAACTTCTTCTTTTGCATATAAGTGCTCTGTCTGCAAAGGAGGTCATTTTATGTTGCACCTATGTGTGGGGGCCTTGGTGGTATTGCATGATTATGAAAGGCTGAAATAACGTTGCCAGGGAACAATGCGATAAGGAAATAAGAGCCTTGTTAACCTTATTAGCCTTGTTAGCAGTAAGCAGGAAACGTGCCGACCAGAGAGCCATAAAGAAGGAACAACAATGAATACCAGAGAAGGAAAACAAGCACAGGTGTGCGACAAGAGACGCACAAGGCAAGAGCCAATCATGAGTTGAAAGCATCCGCGTGCTCGCCGCATGAATGAACTTGTTAACCAATCATAAGTTGCATGGACAGAGAATGCACTCGGGCCACTTCGCGTCTACTGTATAAGTATAACTGCCTTCTGATATTAAAGTGAATAGCATCTGCTTCATATTGAAGTGTCGTGCTTTCCAGCTCGCGATGGTGGTCCTCGGCACCTGTGTGTTAAGGAGTGATGGAGCGTGTGCCACATGAGGGTGGCTATTTCCAAACAGATGAGACATGGAGTATGTCTGTGTATGAAGTGTTGTAAATGTCTGTGTATGAAGTGTTGTAAATGTCTGTGTATGAAGTGTTGTAAATGTGTATGAAATTGCTTGCAAATGACCTGAACTCATTTTCATACAGTTGCGGTTTTAATCAGCTAGCCACAAGCAACATGATTTCTGTAAAGCTTTTCTGAATAAAATCAAAACATGTTTCAAAAACCAGTAATGGCTACTCTGGTCAACTTAAGGTAAAAAGAAAAGAAAAAAAGAAGAAGAAGAGGAAGAAGAAGAAAAAGAACAAGAAGAAGAAGAGGAAGAAGAGGAGGAGGAAGAAGAAGACGAAGAAGAAGAGGAGGAAGAAGAAGAAGTAAAAATGATCAGGCATACTGCTTTGTATTGTGAATGCTAACTACTTTGTATAGGTCTTTAGGAAGATCATGTTGAATAAGAAGCATCTCAGAAACATGAGATATCTACATAAATCTTGGGAGAAATGACACCAGTATTCCCGCCAAAAAATGGTATTTTTCAAAACATTAAAAAAAGGTTATTAAAATGATGAAATAGTCTCTGTGCAAAAATAGTACATAATGCAAGTTCAGTCTAATAGAGTACATGTATGCTTTCATCTGTGAAAGCTTCAAGTTGCTCAAAATTTTCTAAAACATATTTCCAGCGTTTTGAAAAAAGTGCTGTTCTGGAAGTATCCTCTGAAGCAGATTTGATATCAAATGTCAAGGTGAGAAAGGTTAAGAAATGAGCAAATCAAATTGATAATTCTTCTTAGTGGACAATATCTACAGTCAATAATTTTAGTTAAGGAAATAATTTTAGTTAAGGAAAAATAATCTTCTGCCTTCATTGTTGCTCAGTTTGGAAATGAGAATCATAAAATCAAAAAGTAAATTAGTACAACTTAATTAAAAATAAGTGCAACATGGTCTCCAGTCCTATCAATAGTTTCCCAATTTTTGACAATAAAACTAACTTTTGTCTCTTAAAATTTGAAATAGTGCCTAATCTATCTTCTCTCTCACACTCTATCTCTGCTTATTTTTTCCTTCTTAGTGTGAGATAATATTTTAAGATATTTTTTCTCCACTGTGCATAGGAAAGATGGGGGAAATGAGGGTAAATAAAAGTCTTGCACTTTCTGAGAAAAGCTTCTTTATCAAGAAATAGGAAGCTTGACAGAAATTCTGGAGATGAACTCCATGACTACATGCCTAACGCTGTGTTTATCACTGGAACACCATATTTACAGCTCAGTTTCCAAAATCTGTCTTTGCTTTCCCTTTATGCTTAATATTTTGGCATCTTAACAAGAGATAGCAAATCTGTTACTTTAAAAGCTTAACCATTTGGTAATTATTTGTGCAAAACTGCAATGCACAACTGTTTCTCCAAAACTACATTATGCATGCTGTAGCAATAGAAAAGTTTAGATAGGTCAAATATTTATGGTGCTCTTGTAAATGATTTTGAGTCCTTTTTGTCCTAGAAAAGACCTTTAGATTATAGGCTCAACAAGAGGGGAGTGGATGCCTACTTTTTGCTCTGAACAGCAAAACAAATTCTATGTTAAACTGAAATGCATCCTGCCTATTTTAGGGCCTAGATCCTTGTATGATGTGCAATGCAAAGGTGAAAACATTATCTAACTAAAGAATAAAACACACTTTTAGTTCTAAACTGTTCTACATTTCACAACAGTTAAATGATGTCAATCAGGAAGAAGTGTGTACTTTCTGGAAAATATTCATGATGATAGGCATGAAGTAAAGCATACATCGTCACCATTAAGGAAGTTTCCCATTGACTAAATACAGTACATCACTTTCATCATGTTGATGATAAAATAGACATATGATATGTTGAGCAGTTTTTCTAATAAACGATGTTATGTGTTGTTTTCATGATTGTTTGCCTTCAATTCTTCAGATGAAGTGCAATATTTTCATCCTTGTGATTAGCCTAAATTCTGTTCACTAGGCTCTGAATTCTCATGTAATATTTTTTCATTCTTATACCTTGTTCTTACATTTAATATTATACCTAACCTGAGCAGTGGTATAGTAGTATATGTTGATGAGCAGTGGTATAGTAGTATTAACAGCTGATGAGTTTTCTGTACTAGTACTAATTTATTTTCTTGGATGTTGGAGGAAGAAATGGTGAACTGGTCTAATGATTTGTTATTGGATTTTTTTTTAAATCCTACTTGTCTACTAGTTTTCCTTTCATTGACAATTTTCATTGCATTGTCAAAATATTAAAAAAGTATTGAATGAACTTAATTTTTCACTTATATAATTACTTTATACAACTTTTGTATTATCTACAGATCTTTTGCTGTTTTCACGTACATTAGAAAATCATTAGATCACTAAATATGGCTTAAATATTGTGATTTAAAAAAATCATATAGAAATGTATTTATATTACATATTCTGACACAAAAAAGCAGACAAAAAATAAAGATTTCTCCATTCCCATGGCCAAATTTTCTTTTCCAGTAAAGCAGCAAATTTGTGCTTTGGTACTCTTTCCTCACGGTGTATGTGCTTTCACCCATTCACTATATATATTTTTATTGTACCCAATTTGCTCTATTAATTGCTGCTTGCTTCTGGAAAGTGCCTTTAAAATTTAGCTGGGATCTCCTCCTTTGGAATCTGGCACCATTTTCCATGACAGGACTTCTGAAAATGCTTAGGGAGAGTATCTGAAGGCAGATTCCATGGCAACATTAACAGGAAAATAAAATTTCCTAAGGCTAAAGCATAGCTTCAACTAGTATAAATTGAAAAGCATTTCTTATTTCTACAAGAAAATTATGTGGTTTGCTTAAAGCTTTTTTTTTTTATGAACAAAGTGAAATGACAGGTAGATATATAGCCCTTTTCCCTTTCTCTCTCTTTCTCTCTTTTTTTTTTTAATTTTTTTTTCCTTTCACCTTTTAGGGATGATGAGATCTTCTCAGTTTTCAAAATCTACATTAACTTTCTGAGAGTCTGATGTTCAAGAAAAATCAAGCTTTTTCATATGTATGGTAGAGTTCACAATGCCATCTTCTCTCAGCTCCTGGATGGTAAGTACACAGAGAAGTTTTCACATGTTTTTAATAGACTGCATTCTTTTGTTGTTGGTCCTGCCACAGTTAGGTCTCTCTTTTTAAGTCTGTTGATCTGTTAGCACACTGTGTTCTCACTCAAAACCTTGTGATGTCTGTGGGGTCCTCACAAGCCACTGCCTTCCATCTTATTTAGGCAGCATTAACTGCCCTGAGCTGGGGTGTTTAGGATTGATTTTCTCTTTTGATGAGGATTTTGATTAGGTTTACATTTCCTGATTTTTTTTTTTTGCCAGGAACCGCTTTCCTTTTTCCCCAAATTAATATTTTACCATATTTTAAGGAAGAATAACATTTGCATTCTGTTAGATTTGTTTTTAACAATCTTCTGCAGTACAACTGGTGAGTGTTAAGAAAAACATAAGCACTATCTGCCAGATATTTTTTCTCTTGCTCAGCTGAAGATTTTTAATTCTAATATTGTGTGCTAAATTACTACTATGATTGCTGCTTCTGGAGATAGATTTTTACTTCCTAGAAATAAAGTTCATAACTGCCTAAATTACATATCCCTATTTGTTCTTTCTACTCTGTCAGCTTGAATAGCAAAGATGGATATATATTTAGAGTCATGCCTTTTATTCGAATGTGGCTAAATATGCAGTCTTTTGGACTATATTCAGAGCCTCCTCTTGCTTAAACAGCCTATGGCCCAGGATACATACGTGCTTACCTAGAATAAAATGACCCATAACTTGTTTCAAGACTTTCTGTTCAGAGCAGATATTAAAAGATTTTGAGCAGCAGTATAAAAGTCTAATTAGACTGATCAGGAAAGTCAAAGTGACTTTATAGCCACATATTAAATGGACAAATGAGAAAGATTTCACCTAATTCATACCATAGGGCTCACTCATAACCATGCAAATTTTGAATATTATATCATGTTCTCTTGTTCTAATTTTGTTTGATTTATAAGTGCTTCTACTTATACTTAGGATAGTACTGTGCTAATAGTATAGATAGGTATAGATTGGTATAGGGAAGCATAATGACAAGTTACTGTTTTGCTAATTGCAGGGTAGGAATGAAACTACTTTCTATTACAGGGGTTCTATTAACACTAAGAAGTCATTGGTAAATAAAACTCCTACTGATTTTCTTGGGTGATGCATACCATAAGACAGGTCCAGCAGAGAAGCTGGCAAGTAAGAATGGACAATACTTTTTCGATACAGATAAAAAGGAGAAATCATGGACAGCTGGTGGACTGCATAAGGCATTAATATAACTTGGTAGGAACCCTGCATTTATGAAAAATCAAGATATTCATACTAACACAGCGTAACAATTCTGGAAAAGAGCAAAGGTAGTTTGCCATGAGATACAAAGTTGAACAGATATGGCCAAAAGTGAACAAACTACATGCCTGGCTTGTAACAGTGGCAAGAGGAATGGCAGTGTGTTGAGTGGCTGTGTTCATTTATATGAATGATCTTGGAAATCAACTGACACCACTCTTCTGGCAGTGGTGAATTTCTCACCTAATTCCGTGTCTAGTGCTGTAATTCATTTGTCTTTAGCTCTCAGTTGTCCCTAAAATTTGAATAGAACAATGTCTGTTTCCACTGCATGATCACACGGTCTTTGAAAATGCCTCTGAAAAGGTCAGATATTTCAGCAGATCAAAGTATACAAAGTTGATATATATACAAATTTGACATAATATCAGTTCCTGTGGTTTTATTCTGGACTATCAAGGAGAAAAAGTCACTTGTCCAGTAGGATATATTAACTTATTAATAGAAAGAGTTGTCAACGGTCTGCTTAATTTATCTATATACTGCTGAAAATATCTTGTTCAGAAGTCTGGTTGCCTGGATTGCCCTCATCAGTAATCAAATCTCATCTCCCAGGCTAAGAAAAATCAGCTTGCAGTATTATTTTTATTTTCTTTTAGCCATGTCTATAGAAACAGTTCTTTTTCATTATCAAATCAAGAAACACAGCCTTACACGTAACACTATGCAGGTTTTAAAACAGTAGTTTGAACAGTCCAGGTGTATTACAAATTTTGTGGTATAAAAATTAGGCCATGTGTATACCTTTAGAAATAAGTAGGTACAGGGCAAACCCAAAATATTTGATACTCAGTGTGTTGCTGTTGCAGGAGTATATAAATGGCCTATTTCTTTAGGGTGAGCAGTACTTTGGAGGCAATAAGAGTGGCAGGCAAATGGTCCTTATACTACCTGTTTAGTATCATGCTTGACTTCTCTACTTCAGCTTCCTTTTTTAACAGAAGGCTGATTGTAAACATTTACATTATTTTTTAAAGCGAAGAAGAAAGCTAAATATTTCTGCCTCTGTTACCTAGCTAATAAGAATAGCACTCAGTGAAGGTGATTTTTTTCTCCATTACTTTGTTACATCTGGTTGGGATTTGGTGAGATTGCAATGTGAATGTTGCTTCTTAGCTCCTTAAAATAAAACCTTGCCATTATTTTTCACCAACACCGAATCTTTACTACCCATGACAACTTATTTTTTTCAGCTTATAGATTTTAATCTTTAAATCGTATGCAGAAACTTGGTAGAACTTGGTGAATATATTCCAGACAAGCTTTTCAGTCTTAAATTTGACAGTTTCATTTGTCACTTTTCCAATAGTTTACTTTTTTGTATGTTTTTGCTACTTACTGTTAATTTGGATGTTTTAGCCACTGCTCTCAACAGATGCAGTAGATATCTGCCTGACTATTGTAAATAAATTTTGAGGCTCTTTAAAAGTGTTCAATCTTTTTTGTTTACATGCTATTTGTTTTAGAGAACACAGAAAAAGCAGTTGAAATGTATGAAATTGTGCAAAATTTAAAAAAGGCAATCTGTGAATAAGTAAGTTTCGTCGTTTGCTCTCAACAGCAATTAATTAAAAAATACAGACTCCCACAGGTGACTTCAAAGCTTTCATCTTTATATTTTAACATAGAGTCCCCCAGCCTTGACCATAAAATTGATTGTGCTAAAACTAGAAGTACAGGAATTGAGAGATGTGATTAGGAGAGTCTGTCAGTGAGAGTTTGTGAGATTCATTTTATTTAATACCAGCTTTACTGTCTTAGCAGAAAAAGAATAAGTATTAATAAGTCAAGAATTCTCACATAATGAAACAGATTTCTTGAAGTCCTGGAATAATTGAAATGGGGTAGAACTTAATAGTCTAAAATGTAAAATCTCAGCACTTACAGATTAAATAGTGCATATTACCAGCTGAAAGTTCATCAAGCTGAAGAAAGAGAAATGAACTATAGGTGTAATATTAAAACATAGTTTGATGTTTGATCAGTTTGTGAAGGTGCTTCTCTGATGTGCTCACCTGGAATAGCAGGAGACTGTTCCTCATTAAAGTGCTTAGAGAATTATTTAATGCAGTTGTTTTTTCGAAAGTAAGTAATCATTTGATGCTTGCGATGACAGTCTCTATACAGTCTCCTAATACTTTAAAGTTGACTACCTCAGGAGAAATAGACTTTGATTTTTTGGTAAAATGTGTGGCTTTTAGATGGTTTTGGAGTCTCTGAGATGAACTGTGAAAGATTAGTTGACCCTATGAAAGTCCCTTGTTCTTTGATACTGTCAAAAACAAAAAGACTTAGCAAAGAAAAACTGCTAGGAACTTAAGGATAGCTCAGCTGCCTCTACTCCTAACAGATATTACTTAATAAGTTTAAAGAACTCCAGCATTTGGATACACTCTTTGATATAAATAATTTACTTCAGTGCTCCATATTCTCTGTTGTTTTGATGTATGTATATAAATTATACTCAGAAGAG
The DNA here is from genome assembly GCA_013389825.1 of Crypturellus undulatus. Classification (NCBI taxonomy): domain Eukaryota; kingdom Metazoa; phylum Chordata; class Aves; order Tinamiformes; family Tinamidae; genus Crypturellus; species Crypturellus undulatus. The sequence goes on from VWPW01007534.1 coordinate 29,762, forward strand.
TTCCAAAGAACTAATGTCTAATCTTAAATATCCCTTGTTTTATTGAGCATAAAAAGTAATATTTATTGCAGATGATATTTTCTCTTTTTCTGTTTAAGTTTCTGGATACTTTCTTATGAATTCACATTTTTTCATTAGGTATGGTGCGCAGAACTATATGCCCACTAGGTGGGCATAGTATTTACACTCTTTATTTGTGTACATCTTTCTCTTACAAAGAAGAGACAGTATAACCTTTCTGCTGCAAAACTGTTAAAAATATTTATTTATGGGGAAAATCCTTAATCTTGAAAGATATCCTTAACCTCAATAGCAATCTGTTAACAAATTAGGTATTTTTGGATTAGAAGAATCATTGTACAAAAGCTCCCTTCTGTGTATTTTAAGCATCTCTTTGAGTGTTTCTCACTACCTTCCTTAATTGTAAGAAACTTATTTTGACTAAAAATCCTGTGTGCGCAATAAAATGGTCCACCTGACCACTATATTATCAAAAGAGATGGGTACGTAAGTTTTGCTAGCTTGGGCAGCAATAGTTTTGGGGATGGTCTAATACTAGAATGAAGGCTTGAATCATTCATATTCCTATCATCCATGGTCATCATGAGCTTGAAGTTCTAAGTATTCCCATATAAGACATTTATAAAACCATTTTTCCAAGTGAATGCACAAGTCCTTGTTATGACAATGAGGTTAGCGTGACCAGGTTGGGTACCTCTGTAATGAAAACCTCAAAATGCCTATGCATGTACAGCCTGCAATCACTCTGAAGAAATAGTATGTAGAGAATGGTAATAATTCTTCTCGCTTGTCAATTCAGTGGACTTGTGCTGGGAAGTGTACTTGGGGTATATTACTGTAGAGAGTTGCTCAAAATATCAAACATAAGGTGATATGAAGATGTGCTTATGCATCATTGCCATCTGTAAGTTGTGCAAGAACAAGGTAAAGCAACGTGGTGGAAGGAATGGCGATTGCCATGGTGGTTTCTAGGGAGTAGCTGTCTTATTTCTGCCACAAAACTTAAGGGAAGCCTCTTCTGAAGCCTCTGAAAGTGGCATATACTTACTGTGTTGAAAAGTAGAGAGAAATCTCTTTAGAAAATTGTATATTTTCTCCCTTCTTTTTTTTACCTCACTGAGTTCTTCAGTTTTATGAAGATCTCAGAGAAGAGAGCAGAGACTGAGATGTTGGGGAAGATACCTTGTCTCAGAAATTTGAGCAAAAAATATTTGCAAAGAACATGTTTAATCTGAGAGGTTGATTCAGAGTAGCCATACATCTCCTTCACCTGGAAATGGGAAAGGAAGGAACATTAGTGTCTTTTTATTCCTCAATTGTTAGAAAAAATAGTAGATTAATGCTGATGAGTCATGTAAATGGTGGCAATAATGTTACATATGTGTGATAGAATCACAAACAGTAAGGGAATTGATTGTTTTATTATTGTCTAAATTTGTAAATTTGTATTGTCTAAATTGTTAACCTCACAGATGAATTTCTAGTGATAATTTCTATCTTGCTGATTTCCTGGATTGTTAGGTATCTTTGCTAGAGGTACCAGAAATGTAAACCTAATTGACAGGTCAGCCAAGTAAGTAGTGTGTTTCATGCTTAGCATTACCTTAAGGAAATGGTAGGATATACATAACGAATAATCTCTAGCATGTTACTCTTTGCTTGAGATTAGTTTTTTACTGCTACAAACAGTGAAACTTTCCCATTTTCTCTCCAGTCTTTCACTTACATTTTATTCACTTGTATGGCTCTGAAAAGAGCATAAATACCAGAAAGCCCCTTTCCAACTCTGAGGACATTTTCAGCATCTTTTCCTCACAGCTCTTACCTGGGTTTTCTTTGTCACTCTTCATCCTTCTGCAGCTTTTACACTTGATTTATTTTCTTATACTTGTTCACAGGAACATCTTGTAACACCACTGCAATACCCAAGTTTTGCTCAATGAAGCTGTATATTTAAATCCAGAGTAAAGATGATTAGAAAACTGACTTAACTTCTGGATTTAAAAAGAAACTATCATGTTTCAACTCACTGAATGTTCCTCTTGTATAACAACAAAAACAAAAGGAAAAAAAGATTATACAGTGGTTTGATTTACTCCAGAAGATCAAATGTAGAAGTATTCTGAAATATAATGTGCTTTTCTGGTTTCCCAAGCTCAAAAGCTGTGTTCTGCAAAGCTTTCTCTTAGTGGTGAATATTGCCCTTGTAAAAAGTCCTCCTCCTCACCCTTTTTTTTATTATTTATTTTTCCTCTCCTAATCAAGAAAAAAATCTGAACTTAAAATTAGTAAAAAATTCTGTATTAATATAATTCTTCTGTGCTATTTATACATTTATATATATAAATATATGTCTGCAATATAATGCTGAGGATACAATCTCACCTGCAGTAGATAAAAAAAGTGAAGATGTTCCAGAGCTTGCACTGTGAAGATCATACCAAAATCTCTGCAACAGCCTGTGGAGTTGGATAACGTAGCAGTTATGTGTATGCCTTCTGCATAAAAATTTTCTGGGAAAAGTTCATAGCCAGGAAGCTTAGGAAAAAGCTGTATTTGAACATCTTTATTTGAGCTGTTGCCTATTAACCTCATTTTAAGAAAAAAATGATAGTATTCTGAGGAGACCTGGCATTTCACAAAAATAGTTTTTGCAATAGAAAACTGTGCATGTAATCGCATGACATAATATTGGCAGGGAATGCCAGCCATGGTGTTTGACTGGAAAGTCTTTCCACGTGGGCCTATAAGTGAAAATAGGTTACAAAATTGAGCTTTCAGTTGAAAAGAGTGAATTGAGCTTAGAATTAATGGGAGTGATAAACGATTTTTGTTTCTAAGCTTAGCAATAGATTTAGCATGAGTATATGCCTATGTTAGCAAATATTCTTCCTTCTTGTAACCGAACCATGAAACATTAGAATTACAGCGTGCTATAAAACTTAATTAACACTAAAGTATTCTCTCAGGTGACATACATTTTAACAATCCTCTATTAATAGCCAAATCCCACAAGTCCATTATGGATTTCACGGTTTAGGCATCTGTTCTTAATGTTCAGAGCCTCTCTGGATTGTCCACTCTTCAGTAATGAATGACAAATTCATTCTACTTCTGGAAAGTTTCTACATATTATAACTTCACATCCTGTTAATATCTGCCTGAAATTTGGTTGCTTGGGCAAGCAGATAGTCAGGAATAGTCAAAGTTAATTTATGAAGGTTTAATTATACTTAACATAATTGCTTTCTACAAGGAAAGGAGGAAGGGGAAGTGGGGAGTGTGGTGAATACAATACAGCTTAATTTTAGTCAGATTAATTTTTATATCATCTGCCATAGCACTCTCATTTCAAAGCTAAAGAAATGTGAACTGAAAATATGGACTACTAACTATGGTGGGTTGAATTTCAGCTGGTTCTCTGTGCTCAAGGTGTAATAATGGATGGGTGAATATCCAGTTAGTGGCTGGTTACAAGCAGAGTGCTCCAGTGGTTAATACAGAGGTCTAGCCTGTTGCAATTTGCGAAGGAACGAACTCCAGTACCTTGAATCAAAGACCGAAGTCCCGAGTCAAACACCAAAGTCCCTTTATTAAACATAAGATAAAACTTATATACTGTGCTGTTCCGGATGTAATACTTTGTCTAAAGGATTACGAAGCACCGTTCCTGCATAAAGTAATAATCTAAAGGTTTATACTAAAACTATCCAACCAGCTTCTTGGTCACGTAACAGCCAGACAATTGCTTTTACTGCTTTCTGCTGATAGAACACCTGCACTGCCGTCCTTGAAGCTGGTTATCTACTAACAAGATGTGCCACACTACTGGTCTCAAAACGGGCCTCCACACTAGCCTATTCTGTGGATTCATAAGTGGTACGGGTCATGAGAAAGAATGCAATGTTAGCAAATTTGTAGATGATAATAAACGAGGGGAAATGTTTAACATGTCAAATATTAGAGCTCAGTCCAAAGGGACCTTGAAAAAAACTAGAGTTGGGCCAACAATAGCAAAAAAAAACCCTATAAATTTCACAGAGAAACACAATTTGAGATCCTAGTGCAACCTAATGGAGATATAAACATTTGTCACTAGCAGGAATATCATTGGAACAGTTGTGAATTCTTCCTTAAAATATATTATTTTCTTGCACATTTTTGGCATTTACTTTGAGATTCCAGGGAATCATCAAACAAGCAGAAAGCTACCGTGTGTTCTTGAGTCTATAATATTTTTACTTCTACATTCCCTAACAACACTAACAACATTAATATGTTATTGTTGTGTTCTCTTACTTTTCTTTTTTTTTTTTGACAGAAATGCTAAAAGCGGTCTTCTTAGCTTTTATGACATCTTCATAGCAGACCCTTGTGTATTGTTATTGTCAATTAAGTTTCACAAATAATAGAATCAGTAATCTGCTTAGATATGGACAAATTTCAAGTTCTCAGGAACAGTGTCATATTGAATCTACGCAATGATTTGTGCCAAAAACTGATGGAACATCCTGTCAAGTTGACTTAAAATGTTATATTTTGATGTTGAATAGCTCGTGCCCATAGTCATTCCCTTGACTGTGTTTGTAAAGCTTTACCTTAAAAAGAAAGAGGTTATATGATATAGACAGCCAGAGGAATAATCCTGGGCAAGTTCTTAAACTGTCAGTGATGTAGAAGGCTTCTGAAGTGGTTTCATGAAGCTGTAAAAATATTTTTGCAACATGGAACTATAATTATTGTTGCGGGACAAGGCTGTTTTGAGTTGTTTAGAATTTTTGAAAACTTGTAATTTTTCTAATTTATTTTGTAATGAAATGTATTTTGATATTTCATTAAACATGTATCTCCAAACATATAAAATAAAGTATTATTATATGCATTGTAGATTCTAAACAGTATTTTATATTTATAATTATAAGTTAACTGTCCCAAGAAAGATGAATATGATTCACAACCTACATTAGGCGTGATTAGAATAAATGGTTAAAGAAAAAAGAAAGCATCTGATCGTATTAAATATTCGTAATTTTATAATGAGAAGAAGCTTCCACTAGACATATAAAGGAGAATCTGATTAGAATTAGTACCATTGCCTACATACTAATAAACTGACATCCTAAGGCATGAATGTAAATTTTTGAAAAATTATAGACTTAAGACTTTTAAGACTTAAAGACTTTAAGACTCATTAAGCTTTTTTTCTTTTTTTCGCTGTGGGAGTCTTCCAGGATGTTTGTGCTGCAACAAGGAGGTTTTATAACCATGAGTAGTTTTTCTCTACTTACAACTATTCTTCCAACCCTTATGCACATTATGATCACTAAGCATAGGCCTCTATAAATGATTATTTTGGTAGCAATACACTGTACTCCTTATTTTTGTCATACTTTATATGCTACTGTTCAGAAGTCTTGATTGTAAGAGGTGAAAATAGGGAAAATGCTTTACTTTAAATTTTAGGTAGTCTAAATCTGTCTTTCCGATTGTCACACGATGCTCAGTGTGGGTATTTCTGCCCTTCAAATAGTTTAAATGTAAAAGGCATACTGCTTGGAAAACACTGAAATATATTCATTTGGAATAGAAACATGCTTCAGGAATTCTGGGATTTGTTTATTTGTATGAGTTTTCTGTTCCAATCTTTAGTATAGGAGGGACTGAGCCTCCTTTAGAATAGGAGCCCTCTTTTAAAGAAACCTTGGGAATTTGGTGTATTACGCTTGTGTTTTGATTGTCTTTAGCTATGGCATTTGCATAAAAGGTTATTGTGTGCCATGAAGCAAAGAAAAAAAATTATCCATAAATGCTTTCATTGCATGGAATGAAGCAGCTCTGAGGGCTAAGCTCTTTTCTTCAAAGGAAGTTGACTAGGTTTTGCTGGAAACCCTGGGAGCTCTGTGGTCAGATTTTTCTGACTCTGAAGTAACAAGCCACCTGCTGTGAGTAATAACATGCAATTCAGTGACTGGTGATGCATGACGGGGAATACTCATGTGAGTTCAAAAGCTGTTCAGAACATGTTTTATTAAAGATGGTTAGGGAGAATTGTCCCAGAACGCTGTTACGTGATGATCACTGATGTGAGTGAGCCCAGTTGCAGGATTCACAATTGTTTTTATAAGTCAGTGTGGTTTTAACCAGATGAGTTGATGCTTCTAGTAGTTTAAGAGGGTGCACTGTACTGCTCAAGATGTACACAAGATTTAAGAGTCACCTTGCTTTTTGCTGGGTACGCCACGTCTGACTTTTGCCCTTTACTTGACCGTGTGTTCTGGTGCACTGTACTGCTCAAGACGTACACAAGATTTAAGAGTCACCTTGCTTTTTGTTGGGTACCCCATGTCTGACTTTTGCCCTTTACTTGACTGTGTGTTCTCTAAAATGGCTTGGGATATTTGAATCTCCTGTTTAATTCTGGATTATCAGGATTATAGAATAAGCAAAAGACTCTCACCTCAGCTGTCATCTTTCCTATTGCACCAGAGCAGACATGTGGTAGATTGTAGTGTCACTGAGAAACAAGCTTTCTGTCATCCTGAAACTCACTGTAAGATAAGACTGACTTGCAAAAAGGCTTTGAATGTGAATGAAAAATTGTTTGAGAGACACAGTAGTATTTCTCCACTGCTTTAGCATATTAGAGCATTAATTCCAGGATGTAGATGATTCAGATTCAATTTCCTTATTTCTAAAAATATTTTTACTCTTAAGAGTACCCTGATTATAGGATTACTTCCTTTCACCCACCACAATGGAGTGTTCTCAGTATGTTAGAGATCTCTGTTAGATCTCTGCCTCTTATAAAATACGTAAATATGACCTGTAAGCATGCATATGATCTAGCTTGGTATACAGGAAAACTCTTCAGGAATCAGCAGGTCAAATTACTTATTGCTTAGGAATGTAGGTCTGTAAGAACTGAAAACAGATTTTCACCCTCTGTGAATCTAATTCACTCTCTCCTGAGATTTGTCATTGTGTATAAGGCTGGGCAGAATCATTCTGTCTCTTCTACAGGTATTTCTTGAGTGTAAGAATAACTATTATTGTGCCCAGGACACTATATTAAGTAGACACTTTCTCCTTTGTGCATCTTATCTTCCACTTGGGAAGTTTTAGCTTCTTTTCCCATGTCTGCAGAGTGGGAGGAAAGCAATAAACAAAAACCTCTTTTCCATGGAGGGCAGGCTGGTGTTTGTTCTGCTTAATAACTTTGAGCTGTTTCCAGCATCCATTCCATCAAAGAGTTGTCAAATAACTCTCCTCAACAGAGCAATTATTTGAATGTAGTACAATAGATTCTCTCTAGGCATGTTCAGTCTTGTTTCCAGTCTAATAATTTGACAGCAATATATTGTATTCTATCATTTAGTGGAATAATACTATTGAACTAGCTTTCGACCTAAAGAAAGAGAAGAACTGTAAGTTTCCCATGGCCATACTGTCATTAATGAAAAATGTGTGAAGATATGGAGAGCACATAAGAAACCAGTAAGTACTGTAAAAGAAAAATATTGATGGATATATGATGCATTGCTTAATGCTGAAAAAGTAGTTACGGCAATTAAAAATTTTAATAAAATTACTGCCATCCATACAGATGTAAAATCATGACTTAAATGTCTGGAATCCTAAGAAATCTAATAGAAAGGCCATGAAAAAAAAACAACTGAATAAATGTTTCAACAATTTTTTTTTATATAATCCTCATCTACTCATCTCTCAAATTCAGCTAGTATTCAAGTTTAAAATTTACCTATATCAGTAATAATCCCTCTGAGACTTCTCTTTAAACAGTCATAACACTCTCAACCTCTCCTTGCATGTCAGATGTTCCAGTTCCTTTAATCATCTTTCTGACCTGCTCCTAAATCCGTCTCTCTGGCACTGAGGAGCTCAGAAGTGGGCTCATCAGTCCAGGTTTGATCTCACCAGTGCTGACTAGAGGGGAAGGATCACCTCTCTCAACCTGCTGACAGTGCTCTAATGCATTGAGGAGATCATGGGTGATCTTTGCCACAAGGGCGCATTACTGGGATCATGTTCAACTTGCTATCTGCCAGGACCCAGAGGTCCTTCTTTGCAAAGCAAGCAGCAAACCTCTATAGACAGCAGCTCAGGTCAATGGATACCAGTTTCTGTCTGCCACAGTGGACACTGCCATTATTACTTGCTACTTCTTCCTCATACTCTTGTGTTTCTGAGGTTCATCTGGCAGAGATGCACCATTTGAGAATTTTCTCAACTCCTTGCCAGCACTAAGGGGAGTCAAAATGTTTTAGTATTGCAAATCTTCAGGTTGAGCAAGAGCCTTCCTGGTCACCCTCTTCCAGCCTTTGCCGTCATGGTATTTTCCAAATCCAGACCTAATAGGGACCAACTCTAACTCTCCCTCTGCTACAGTTGGATATTGGGGGCTCCTGAAGCTGCAGAGTCTCAGAGAAGATGTAGGCACTGTTTTCATCCTCTCTGATGCTGTAGAGTTTGTTTGTCCTGCAGCTGCTTGACTTAGCAGCACAGCTCCTCAACCATCGTACACCTCCTGCAGGCAAAGAGACTCTCATCAGCCCCATTTTTAAATTTTTTTTATCTTGTCTGCTTTTGAACTGGATTTATAGTATGTTATAGAGTTATAGTATGTTTCTTTCTTCTATTTTTTCCTGCCAAATGTGTACAGTATTGTCTGTTTAGAAACTCTCTCTGCAGTTGCTGAAGCTGTGTTTTAATTTTTTATAAATATGGAGTATTAGCAAAATGGAAGAAAAAATATAATCTTGCATTTCTAATACACTTCTTGTCTTCCTGAAGGGCTATATGAAACCAGGCAAACGCAGGGACTAAACAATCCCCTTGTTTAAATCAGTCCTTTCCCTGCCTCATCAGATGTCACTTACAGGCCACGACCTCAATGAGATGTCGCTTCCTTCTGTTTCAATTCAGAAAACTTTGTAACATTACAATTGAATTTAGCTTTTTTTTTTCATACAGATGAGTGAGCATCGTGCATAGTGATAAATAATAAAATAAATCAGTAGGTCATCTAATTCCCTTCACTAGGGTGGGGATGCTTCCCACCATTAGACAGTGATAAATGCTATATGGGATCACTTACAGGATTTGAAACAAAAGTAGTAATATAGCAAAAATTTCACCTGTACTGACCCAAGTGTAATTGTATAGTACAGTTCTTTCTACCTTGATTAATAGCTGTGGCAGAAACCATTTGGCTGAAGAATTAAAACTAGTAATAATGGAGCAATTGTTAAATTTACAATCTCTGTTTTAGCAAAGTGATATGTAATGTTGTGGTATGAAAGTACAGAAGCGTATAGTTTATGCTGAAAAAGTAATGATCTACAATGGCAAACTTTTGGTTATATAAGACTCAGAAAATGCTGATGAACATAGTGGGCAATTAAATATGACCATTTTACTGATGGAAGAATGTGTAAAAGAATGAAAATACCAGTCCTTTACATTTAAAATGAAGTGTTTAAATGTATGTAAGGACACTGGTTAGTTTTCTGTGCATGATATAATGAAGGGGTTTTTGTTTGTTTGCTTGCTTTTGTTTTTCTTCTAACTCAAAGAAGTACTAAGGAATTGTGAATTGAATTAAGATCAGTGTATTTTAGCTAGAAGAACCTGAAAATATATAGAGAAGGAGCTGGTAGTTTTTAGGCACACTCCATGCCTTTTTTTCTGAAACTATAAAGCAAGCTTACACCCAGAACAAGAAAGCTTCCAAAATAAAAATTTACAGAAACTAGTACATGCAGAGCTCAAGGAGAAAAGTGTTTGATGTAGATACAGGACACTATTCCACAGATCCTCGGGATGACTGAATGCCCACTATGATGTTGTAGACTTGTTTTTACAACTGTGCATAAACACTCATGAGCTTTGATATAAACTTCCAAATTCAATCTAACCTTAGCTCAAGGACTGGGCTTGCTGCTAGCTCAAAAATATGGTAACTTGAAAATAGCAGGGTGTTTGAAAAGAGACTCAGGTACTAGTTACCTGCTCACTTGCTGTACCATCTTTGGGAAAGCCTTCTGTGGGACTTGGAAGGAAATGAGTAGCTAGCTCCTTGTACACAGAGCTAAAAGCCTTTATGAGCTGTGCTGGAGAGAAAGTTAAAACTACGAAATGAACAAGTCTATATAAAGAAAATAAGCCTGTGGAAGTGGGACACCTTTTTTGTTCTCCCTGAAGCTGCCTGTCCTTTTGTTTTCTCTCTCTGCTTTCTCAGTCTGTTATCTCAAAAATTCTTGCAGTCACCTGTGCTCACTTACGCTCAAGAAAATTGCAATTTCTTCTTCCAGAGATTTCAACCAAAAATGGGGTGCAGCAGTTAAAACAGGGCAGAGGCAGTTTCCATCCTGCTGTCAGAACTCCACCTTTTAACAACAGATAAGAAACAATAATAGAAAAAAAAATACAAAACAAGCAAATGATTGTGTAATAAAAATCAGGGAATGAAATGAAAGAAAAGAATTCTTTCCTAAGGTAAGCTGAGATACAAGCAATGTGTGGTGCTGGAAAGAAAGTGGGTAAAGCATCTAATTAAACCATACAGAATAATACCACTACTACTGGTCTGCTGTTTGTATGGGGTTATTATGAAGTTTTTTCCCCTTTATCGCTCTTTGTGTGTTCCAGAAAACTATATGGAGTAATGATAATGTTCTAGACTTGGCATTTTTGCATAATAAGATCTTACATCAAGTATAGCCCCTTTGAGAGTTGAAGAACTTGGTGGCTGATGAAAGGCTGAGAATGATGATTTTTTTTCTGGTTGTTTATTTTGCAGAGTTCAATTGCTTCATCTTCCCAAGTAATGATGACTGTAATGATGTACCAAAGTTAAGATCCTAATGTCATACTGTATCTCAGATCTTCAAATGTAAGGAAAATATGTGTTGAAAGAACTCAAAGTATGTTTTCAAATGATAGTATCATCCACCCGGACACAGGACTTTACTGTAGCAATACCATGTTCTGGTCAGCGTGCTCTCCCATGCTGCATTTTGCCATGTTCTGACAACTTGCATAGCTTTTGGCAGCTATGTATATCTGTATCTGGTCTTTTATTTTTCTTGCTTATGGTCAGGATTAACCTATAGAATCTTAGAATCTTATCTACAATGAATCCCAGTTAAATAAAATAATGGGAATCACAATTTGAAAGTGTTTATGTACATTTCCTATTTATGTACACTTTCTGTTGGTCTATGGGGAGGCTGTAAACAATTTTCACCTCCAAATCAGATGGAACACATTGCTTCAAGAGACATAAAAAGGTGAGCTTTATAATCCACTACTGAACATGTTGCACAATACTTATTCTGGAGGGAATCTATAAAATAGTAGGAAGCAACTTTCATCATATTCATCATAATTCCTGGCTAAAATGCATTTATTTGTATTTTTAGACACTGAAGTAATATTTATGCTCTGTGGAGCTCTTATTTTATATTATTTGCACAAAGGGTAATGAGTATTGGCAGACAAAAGAGATCTAAGCAGGTGTTGAGGTAGGCTTGCCAAGCGACTTTCACTCTAATGCAAGCTGAAGGCAATGCGAGTCTTTTAGCAATCTAAAAAGGCATTCACCAATAGTTCACTTCTTTGTTTCTTATTGGGCTATTTGGAATTGTTAATTTTAGCTTGAGTACTTGAGTATCACATGATGGGGAAGAGAGGAGATAACTGATTAGCATAATTGATGATCAAAGAGAGTACCAGTAAGTCAATACTATATTTAAACCCTTCACTCAAAATAATTTTCTCAGTTTATGATAAAAAAGTCAATGATATTTATGATGCTTATGATAAAAATGTTAATGATATTTGATCATTAATTTGATGATTTGATTTGAATATGATGTTTATGATAAAAAATCAGCAGGTGAACCAAGTGGGATGGAGGAAAATTTAATGCACTTAGCCAACAGTTAAGGAATTTGTAGTCACCAAAATCAATTTGTGTCACTACCTTATTTACCCACAGGCTGCAAACAAAAAAATCTTGGCATGTTTTCTAGCAAAAAGATGTGGATGTATCTTTGCATTGGGTGGATTTTTGTGCTGGGTATAACAAAAGGAAGCTGTATATAAGCAGGATAATGGGATGAATTTTTCCTTAAGCCCAAAAAAGGGTCCAGGTGCTAGAGAATAAAAACTAGTCAGAATGACTACACTGAGGTGATAAATCTGACCTTTTCACCTGCATAAGGTTATTGGTGAGGTTCAAAATATCCACCTATAAATAAACACTTTTCAAAAACAATTTCTCCACCGCTAGCCTTTAAGCCCTGATTTTCAGTGGATGTATATAAAAACACGAGCGTTGGACTGAAATCCATACCCTTATTGGGCTCTAAATCTCAAGAACTTGCCAAGGCTCTATGTTTGCATTTCAGTGCTGATCTATGGCCCCACTAACAAGATAACAACATGAGCAATTTCCAGATGCTACAGATTACAAAAAGAGAGTGATGTACATGCAGATGGNCTTCCTCCCCCAGGGGTCGAGGCTTCCCCCTTACCCGTCTGGAGACAGCCGAAGGGAGAGCTGCTGATGTCCCTGCCGGACTAGGCCTCAGGTCCCGGGCGACAGCTACCAAAGGCGCTCTGAAGCGTGACACCAACGCTGCCCAGTATAACTCCCCCTAGGGGATCTGGCTCAGCTAAGGAAAAGAAAAGTGTGGAGATCTCCAAAATTAAAATACCAACCAACAAATGAGGTGAAAAGTGGGGCTATTTTATTAACGGAAACGTCAACTTATATAGATTTTAACAAGGGGAGGGGAGAAGGAAACTCGGGAGATAATTGGGGACATGCAAATGTGGTGGTCTTTTCCGATTGGATCAAACCCGTTGGTGGGCGGCCAGCCTGCCAGGGGCAGATGCTCCTGGCCCCCACCTCCAGGATTCTCGACTCTTCTGGAAGAGAAGGCCCGCAGGCCTGAGCATGCACCAGGCCTCCAGGGTCGTACAGGGGGCTTTGGGACCCCCCTGTACAAAGTCCCACCACGCATGCCCCAATACGGTGTTATACAGAGGTCACCCATTATTTCTAATGGGGCCCTTAGATCTTATCAATATCTCCCTACAAAAAACAATTTCTCCACCGCTAGCCTTTAAGCCCTGATTTTCAGTGGATGTATATAAAAACACGAGCGTTGGACTGAAATCCATACCCTTATTGGGCTCTAAATCTCAAGAACTTGCCAAGGCTCTATGTTTGCATTTCAGTGCTGATCTATGGCCCCACTAACAAGATAACAACATGAGCAATTTCCAGATGCTACAGATTACAAAAAGAGAGTGATGTACATGCAGATGGTCCATGCTGACCCATGGCATTGCTAACAAGCTAGAAATGTGAAAATGACAGGATGCTCTCCATGACAAAATATGTTGAGAAGGCAGGTGGGGGGGGTCTAATTTTAGCCTCGTTTTGCTGAAAGAAGTCTTATAAGGCTTACAATTTAAATACTTTTTTTTCAAGGTATAAAGAAATGTAGTTTATAGAGTGTGTGTTTCTGATGGAGGTTTCCCTCATAGGATGTAGTAAAGTAGAGAAATAGGGACCTGCTTTTAAAATTCTGAAAGGACAAAACTTCCAGAAAGACTTGAAGCTACTGGAACAGAAAAATAGGAGATAAACAGTTCTGTGAAACCACATCAAAATTCATGGTTTCTTTCAACATGACGTTGCTGCTTGTGTTGAAATTTCTCAAGAAAGAGTTTTCTTTCTCAAGAAGCAGCCTTTTTGATTTAGCAGATTTCCCCACACATGGTCATAAGTCACGCTGTGCTCTGAAAGAGATCCTGGAAATTTGATGTACTGGGAGGGTACATTTTGATATGAAATAGTGGAATTTTCAAAACATATGGGGGTTTGTGGAAGAAATACCTTTTTACTTGGTCTGATATATGGCCAATGTAAAAAGAAGCTACACACTTTTAATTGCAAAATTTAACTTGTATCTATGAACATGAAAATACAGACCACTTTATATGCACCTTCAAGCAGCTAAACTCTTAGCTTTTGTCCAGGCTGTTACACCTGGATTCACTGTATGAAATAAGACTTAGTATTCTAACTGACTGCATCTATAAATGCATTCAAGCAGAGGAGTCAGAAGGGGTTAAAGATGAAAAGAGCTCATGTCGGAGGTTAAGACTGGTACTTCATCCAAAGAATCATTGAGGTATTGGTAGATAAATATTGAATGTATCACTCCGTAAACTAAACTTTTCACAAGATCTTGCAATAGATGAAAAGCCCTAACTGATGAAATACTACTACTTGAATAAAATTCAAAATAACCCTAAATCAGACTGTAAAACTGTCAAGACATCTTTTTGGTTTTTCTTTCAGAGAGTGTACTGAGGGCTGTGTGTGTTAGAATACTTAGGGCTGCAGTTCCATAGGACATATAAAAAAGCTTCCTAAGACTTTGTGAGCGTTCTTGAGAGTTGCTTTTAAAACAACTTTTATAACAGGTGAAAAAATAGCAAACGAGGGTGATTTTTAAGGAAATATCTTCATGAGAGACTTTTTTGGGGTAATTCCAACTCTATGTAAAATGAACAGCTTAGAGCACATTTCACTCATTACAAAATTGCAACAGAAAGATGTGCAGACAGAAGCAAAACATGTTTAAAAGGGAAAGTATGGTACTGCATTCATTATGGCATTCACTTTGCCTCCAAAAAATGTGATTTTTCCACAGCACTCATTGAATTCTGGAGCAGTAATAATAATAACAGCAATACATTAAGTTGCTGTAGGGTCATCTGAGTGTTGAGTAAAAGATGCTGAGTGCAAGCAAGGCCTGAAAGATCACTCATGTCTCAAACATATTAATTGCAGTTTAGCCCTTTGCCTGTAGGTGTCAGGCTGAATGAAATAAGACAGCAGCTGGAGTGATGGCATCTATACGAAGCATTTGCATATAGTAAAGGAATGCAGGCACCAGGTATTTGGAGAAAACCCATTAGGAAATAAAAACACCCTGCTACTGCGAATGCCCGCAAACCAAGCCAACAGACTAGAAGTAACTTTGCACCTGTTGAGAGTTAAATAAAATTAGGCAGCAAATGACTTTTCTGCACCTGTTGTTCTTGGAAACAGCGCATGGAAGTACCTGCTCTTTTCTATCATCATCTAACTTGCAACCTTTTCTCCTGCCTCTGGCTTATATTCTTGCTTAACAGAAAGGCATGTTTATGCTCTGTTTAACAAAATAGTCTATTAACCCTTGTTAGTACAAACCAGAAGGGCATCCCTGGGTTTTCCCACAGCTCTGGGCTCCTGTCAAGAAAAATAGCAGAGAGGCTGGATGTTTAATCAGGGTAAAACTCCTAGTGTTGCTCTGAGCCTCAGATGTGCTGGGTGGTCCATGACAATGAATGTCGGAGGACTCATTTTCATCACAGCACAAAATTAGTAATGCAGTGTCTGTTGTTCTCTAATTTCTCACTCATCACTCCAGAATCATAGTCCCAGGTGTCTCATTCCTATGCAAGCAGATGTGGAAGCTCATAAACTGAATTGCAACCTGAAGGAATGGGTTGTTCTAGGATCTCGCCGTTGCCAGGGAAACTACATTCTCAGTCTGTGTGTGTTTACAACAGTCTTGTTTCCAAAGCTGTCTAAATTTCATGTTGTGGCACTTGGGAACAGAGTAAGGTAGAGAAATGGTAAATATATAAATGTACATCTACTAACAGATAAAATTGCCTTCCTAAATAATGTTTAGAAAAAACAGGTCATTCATTTTGTCTTGGAGTGTGTGTGATTTTGATAGACAGGCAATGACCTTCAGAAATATTTAATATACTCATTTTGATTCTTTTGGAAGCTACCTTCCTGTGCTCTATCCGTGGATGACACCTTTCTGCAAAGAAACTATTTCAGTAGAAACTGTATGTGTGTGTTGTGTATTTTTTTTGTTCTCTTCCAAATGTGGGATATTCTTCCAAATTATTCTGCAGCATAAAGCAGAAAGGAGTCTATTGATTTATGCTTCACTAATGGGGAGACTGTAGGACTAGCAAACTGCCCCTTTAGAATTTGAACTATTATAAAATGTTATTCTAAAGATAATAGTTCGAAATCCCATTTTCAGTTTTTGAATATGTACAGAAAAATAAGTTTTAAAATGCTGCCATTGCTATATACAGAACAGCTATTCTGACTAGTATGTAGCACCTTATTTAATGTACTAATATCCTATTTTTCTCTTGAGATTCACGAAGTTACATTTCAGACACCAAGAAAATCCAGTCTGCAGACATGGGTTTCAAGTAATTTTCTTTTATATTACTAAATAAAATCATTTACAAAATTGTGCTACATAAAGCAAGCAGACAGTCATGGTATAAAATCTGTTTTTGCTCTCCTTGGAGATAGCTTGGAGGTAAGTGCCTGTTTGCACCATTTGTGAGTCAATGTGGTTCTCCAGATCCAGAGCAGCAAAGCAGGCTCTTCTGCATGAACAATGGCTATTTTTAATAATTTCTCCACCGCAGCAGCAGCAGTCTTTACCACATTATTTACTTACAGGCCGTTAAACACAAAGTCTTTCCTTTTTCTTCTTCTGAGAAGGGAAAGAAAAAACATCTATTATCACTACCTCTTACTTTATTGCACATCTAGTTAGGGTTTTTTTTAGCATGACCTATTGGGCCTTGCATCTATATGTAGAGCCAATAAGAGCTATCTGGAAGCTGTTCTTTTGCACTGAGGTTTAAAATGAACAGTAAAAACTCTGGTACGAAAGCAGATGCATGACACTTCTTAGAATCATAGAATCA
>VWPW01007548.1:0-13891 GCA_013389825.1 Crypturellus undulatus
GTCACAAGCTGGGAGATGCTGTTCTAAACAACAAGCCTGTCAGGAAACAATTCCCTGCTGTTTGAAGGGGTGATAGTAGAAGAATTCTTAGGAGAATTCCTTTCCCCAGCCTCGGTTATTCAAGGAAAATCTCTCATTTCCCTCTCCAGCCAGATGTCTGCAGCTCTGTGCTCTCCTTCCAGTCAGGTGAGGCCAACGGGCACTTCTGGGCACTGCGGTCTCACTGCTCTTTAAGGCAGAAATGACCTGAGCAGGATGGCATGAGCAGCTAATGATGTTTCTGCCTAATCATGACTACATTTTTCCCTCAATTTCTAGGACGATTGAATGACAACTCTGTTTTTTACAAAAGTGACCTAGCACAAAAGGTATCACAGGAGCTGACAACATGTAAAACAAATACGGACTCTTTGTGTCTCTAAGAAACGTCTCATGGAGTTTGGCGCCTGCTCCTTATCCAAGACTCATCCAAGCAACCGCATGTCCTGCTGTGGATGCAGCGAGGGAGCTGAGGCAGCTTCCCGGGGTGCGCAGAGCACATCAACTGAAACAAACTGTGAATAAAACTGAAAAGGAGGTGAGAGATGAGGAAACAGCAGCGAAAGGTTGCTGAGGACAGGAGAGATGCTGCTGCGCGTGGCTCTGGTTTCTGCAGCCCCCAGCAGAAAGCACGAGGACCGGGTATTTAATCGAGGCAGTTGCAATTTGAAGCTGATCAAAGAGGAAAGGATGGATGGATGGACATCAACCGATGCTTTAAGTAGGAAAGCAAAGGTAGGAGATGTGATTCAGGTATTAAGCCTTGGTTGATCTGATATTTTTGTACAATTCGTGGTCCTAAATTCTTACTCTGATCCATAGGTACTTTGCTTATTTTTTGGTGGCTGGGTCCCCCCGATTCAATTACTGGAGGATGGTTGTAGAACGTGGGTTGAGTCATCCTGTTGGGGAAGCACCCTTGAAACTTATGAGTTCAGCATATCAAACAGAGACATAAAATTCTGACTTCTGAATCCTTTTTGTCTTCAAAGAAATCAGTGCCACTCTCTTCAGCAGATACTTATTTCTGTATTCCTGGAGCACAAGCCCCATATTGTTTAGCTGTCCTGTTAATAACAAAATATAGCTTAACCTGCCTGATAAAACCCTAAAAGGCAAGAGGCAAGTTAGTCCAATGGGGATGTGAGAAACCTAGGATGGGTTGTGCAGGTGCTTCCAGCGAGGACTTTCTGCAGGGTCTGGATGGGAAGGCCCCAGGGACTGTCTGATGTCCTTTCCCAAGGACTTTTCCTTCATTCTTTTCCAGCAACTGAACTTCCCTTGTTTGATAGAGACCCAAAACTTCATTTCCTTGGCTCTGGGTTGCATTTAGAGGCTGCCTGGGAAAGCAGAGCTCGAGCTGGTTTGAAGAAGCGCCGTTAGCGCGGTGGAAACGGGCCAGTCCTGCGAGAAGGTTTTACCCGAGCGCAGCACCGCGCCGGTGCGCTCCGTGCCCCTTCCTGGCAGGGGTTTCACTATCGAGAGCTGCGCTTTGCTAGTAGGAAAATGAAAAACAGCGTTTGTAGAAACACCCTGGAGCATGATACAGGATTGTTTCAAATGGGTCTTAAACAGAGATGTACCCAAGACAGAGCAGCCGTTAGTTCTGCAGGAGTCTGTTGTGACCATTTTTTTGCATGATGTTGAGTGTTTGGGGGTGCCTGAATACCTGATGTGTCACTATCGTTGCATTGCTAAATTGATAACGTATTATTTTAGACCATCTTGCAAATAAATAATAATGGTAGTAGTGCAAATAGGTAGTGTCTAGCATTGCATTTGAATGCATTTTAGCACAATAAAGAAACTTCTCTTTATGGAAAGCTGCAGAAACAGAACAGCTCATGTGTAAAGATGAATTCTGCAGAACCGAGTAGTTGAGCTGACCAGAACTTGTCTTTGGATGTTTCTGATGACTGATTCGAATCCTGGCGAGGTCATAGGACGTAAAAGTCCTCTGAATCCTGGAGCCTGCGTTACAGCTTCTGGAGCATTGGCAGCCTGCAGAGCAGCAGCAGCCCTGCGCGGCGCAGCGGGCGCTTCCTGCAGAGCAGTGGGCTCTGCAGCGGCGCTCGGGTTACAAGAGAGGTAACCCGAGCATCTCCCTTCAGTGTCAATTCCAGGAGTCTTTGTCCCGAGTAATCAATCCCGAGCCTTTCAGCAACACTGCGCCCATCGGAGAAGCTGAGGTAGGATGGATTTGACTGTGTTTTATGAAGCTTTTCTGGGAATGAGGGCTGGACTGTGCTGAGGCACAGCGATGACCACTGTGTAGGCTGTTTCTTCTTGCTCGTCAACCACAGCCTTATCGCAGGATTCTATCTGAGGGAGGTCTCTCAGTGTCACGCTTTTTTTAAACTTCTAGCTACTAACTTTCCTTTAAAACTTCTCAAAAGCTAAAATATTTCTTAAACTTTTTTCGTTGTGGACCGCATTTTTAAGTAGATGATCACAGGTGACTCTGTTCTGTACAGCATCTTGGCAGCAAAAATGAAGCAAAAAGGTAAGTCTGTTTCCATGATGTAGTTTGGACTTAGCTGGATATATTGAAATAATATCATATATATTTGATAATTGATCAGTGGGAGTAATATAATTGACCAGTGCGAAAGCATTTTGCACTGGTAATTCTAGTTGTTCAATTAAAAAAATCACTAAAATCAAATTTTAAATATGCAATTATTTGGAGATAATATGTAAGCTGAGGAGGAACTGCTGTTTTTTTAAGTTTGAAATCAAAAATAGCTTTTGAAGAATAATATGTCTGGGTTTACATGGAGGAGGCGCAAGTTATCGGTGTCCTAAGTGTGGCTTGGTGCTAAACTTCCAGTGAATTCAGCAGGACGTGTCCTGTGTGCGTCTGAATGCGTGGAAGCTCAGATCAGAAAGATAGAGAGATGATGCGTTTACAGGGAGAGGGATTTCCCTTATTTCTGTTTTATTTATTGGATGGCGTTATGTGGTTTAAACTGCTCAGCAGGGCATGGTAACCAGAGAGGCCCTTGCTGAGTTCTCCGTAATACAGAGACAATTAGACCCTGTCCTAGGAGCACAATAGGGACATTAAATTGCAAGTTAAAAAATAAATAAAATAAAGCCTTGCATGCAAAACTTATCACAGATGAGACACACTTGAAGATACGAGAGCCTAGCACTGATGGAAGTTATTAAAATGAAGATTGTGCTGCTGCAGGGAAAACTAGACGCAGATTTCTTTTTCATAGTCTTCGAGGATACTTGGAGCGTTTGCACTTAAAAGCTTCAAAGTCTGGATGAACCTTCAAATAACTTAGGAAATTGGATATGGAGAATGGATTTTGGTTCAGGATTGTTCCTGACCCGGATTAGACTGGGTTTCTGTAGATCTCAAGTTTTTAGGAAATAAATTCTTTTATATAAGGTTGAAATTCCTGGAAATAGTAACCAGAGTTGGAGTCCATGGATTACTGGCAGGGCACTAGCTCAAACAAGTAACTTACTTCTTGCCATTTCTTCCCTTGACTTTTTTTTTGTCCTTTTTTGCAAGGATACCTTACAAAAGAAAGAGGAAAGCGTATTCACAGGTGTGTTTTAGAGGCTCATTCATTAAATTAAGAGTCTTTTGCCAAAATTGAAGGGTTGATCTGATTAAGTCTTCAGAGGAAGGATGCCTGTCTGTCGGGGGATGCTTGGGGTATTGTTTTTCAGTTAGTTTAATTCCACCCTGTCTTTAGCTCTGCTGTTGAAGGGAGGTGGGAGCTTTTAGTAAACCTACACCTTAGCCCACTACAGCTCATGAAATTCATTGCTCAAAGAAGTGGCCAGCAGTGCTCAAGAAAAATGTGTTCAAAAAAATCAGACAAGCTAAATAGATACTGAGACCTCAGTGCCTGCAGGATTTCTTTACCCTTTGATATAGCACAGGGAATAAGTAATTCCTCTACCTTACGGAATGGGGATGGTGAAGCTGTTGCGCAGCTTCCCGTTCCCAGACCTTGGTCCTTGGAAGCACCATTCGGCTACAGCAAACCATGGGCAGCCTCAGCAGAAACTGCTAAAAAGAGCAATTTCTTTGATTCAATGGAACTGTCGTTTTCTAAACTCAAGCAGGGTCTCCTCTGTTTACCCTAACCTAATGCTCTTCCATGCTCCGAGATGTTCATTCCCACGTTTAACGTGATTCACTTCAGCACGTTATATGCTCTCCCGTTGAATAATTACTGTGAAATAGGGACCAACGCTCACAAAAAAATACAGCTTCTAGAGCAAGTATTGGAAAGCGCAGGAAGTGAATTTTGATTTATAACTCTACCTTGCCCCAGAAGCCTGACTCATCTCTGGGAACAGAAACTTGATATGTTGTTTGTGCCAGTTAAAACTTACCGAGGAAGAAGTGGGAGCTGTCTGCAATGCTGTATGAATGTCACACTGCATTTTCAGCTGCTTTGTCACCTGTGCGTGGTCGGTAGGACCTGGGGAGCTGCAGGGCAGTGGGAAGGGGAGCACTGATGTGCTCATGTGTCTGCAGGCACCCAAGGGCTGCATAGGAGCCGTCGGTGGGTGACGATCCCTGCGAGGGATCCAGCTCCCTCCGCCTGCCCCAAAACAGCACTTTTGAACCGGATTCTCCCCACATGTTTGGGCTGAGACCTCTTGGCTTTGGTTAAGCCAACACGGTGGGTCCTGGGGAGGGAAATGTCAGCCCAAAGGGGTGGCTGCCCCCCGTGCCCTGGCAGGACCAGGGACAGATAGTGCCGCTCTGCAGACCTCGCGGGTTTGGATGCTGCGAGATGGGGCTGCTCTAGTTTCTCGCAGAGCTCTGAAGCCGTTTGCAGATGACTCCTGTTTTCAGAATTAGATATCGGAGCGCTCTGCGTGGGCCTGGTGTTTACATGAACTTTGGGTGAGCTGGGAGGCTTACAGTAAGTGTCACTGGGGAGGGCCAGGCCAGCTGCTTACTCTTTGATTAATAAAACACCTTAGGAGGGCGAGAGTTTTCTCCCTCTATGTTTTGTTATTTAAATAAATGTGTCCCCTGTTTGTTTTTTCTTTTATTCAGGAAAGAAAAAATGCTTTACAAACACTTGTTGTTCCCTCCCCTATATAGGAGGCCCAGGCGCTGCGTGGTTGCGCAGCGACTGCAGCTCTTGTTTCACAGAACATCTCTGATCGGATAAGCAAAGATTGAGTATCGTGGTCTGAAGTTATCTAAGGTCAGATCGGTGACGGCAGAGGTGGCCTGGCCCTGTCACAGGCGGTGCTGTGGAAGGGAAACGTTTTGAGCAGGGGAAATGTATGTGAGAAATGCTGTACAGTCGAATCAGATGCATTCATAAAGTCAGTGGGTTGCTGCTGGATGGCTAATTTCTCAGGTTAAAATTATCTTTGAGTTCTTTCCCATTTCTGAATTTATTTAATGCAAGGGTTGCAAGTTAAATGTATTAAAAAATAAATACGAATACATGAATTGAAGTTAGGTGTGGACACAGCAGGAGCTGGACTTTAGTGGTTTGGAGGGGTTTGCACCTTTTACGGATGTGAATCACGATGGGGTGATACGGGACTTTCTGACCAAAGTCAATGGAATTTTGTGACTTTGGTGAGCCGGAGAGCTGCGTTCCAAGTTAAACACTAATTCGGGTGTCACNACAGTCGAAGTAGATGCATTCACAAAGTTAGTGAGTTACTGCTAGATGCCTAATTTGTCAGGTTAAAATTATCCTTGAGTTCTTTCCCCTTCCTGAATTTATTTAATGCAAGGGTGCAGGTTAGATGTGTTAAGAAACAAATACGAATACGTGAATTGAAGTTAGGTGTGGACACAGCAGGAGCTGGACTTTAGTGGTTTGGAGGGGTTTGCACCTTTTACGGATGTGAATCACGATGGGGTGATACGGGACTTTCTGACCAAAGTCAATGGAATTTTGTGACTTTGGTGAGCCGGAGAGCCGTGTTCCAAGTTAAACACTAATTCGGGTGTCACGGAGAAGCTTCTCGCCGAGGCCGCAGCAGGAAAACCCAAGTGGCCTCCCCAGACCGGACCACGGAGGTAGTGGAAAGACATTCTGCTCTTACCAACCTTCTCGTTCAGAAAATCCCTTTTTCTGATGGCGACATTGCTTCTGTTATCTGCGATATCAACTGTGACGGTTCGCACACTGACTGGTATTTGTCTGGCTTTGACACTTGTGGCTTTTAGAGAATTGGTGCGAGTAGCCACCAATTTAGTGAGCAGCAAATTCAGCTGACACCGAGTGGCCTTCAACATATGTTGGTAAATGGGCAACTGCAGGAGTCTTTGTGCTCGTTTTGTTCCTCACGAGGCTGCAGAAAAGGATTTGTTTTGTATGTATTTTTTTCTTTTTTTTTCCTTTTTTTGATTAAAGTCTAAGTTTTATGAAGCTACCCCCTGTATATATAAATTTATATATATGAAACATTTATGGTAAATGCTATTGTCACAATGAGTGACTTCCATTATTATTAATGGTTCAGCATATACCCAAGTCCTACGAATTCATCAAGCTG
The DNA here is from genome assembly GCA_013389825.1 of Crypturellus undulatus. Lineage (NCBI taxonomy): Eukaryota > Metazoa > Chordata > Aves > Tinamiformes > Tinamidae > Crypturellus > Crypturellus undulatus. The sequence goes on from VWPW01007548.1 coordinate 6,547, forward strand.
GGTATGGTACGAGTGCTCGGGAGGGGAAGCTCCTGCAGCGGTAGCAGATGTCTGAGTACCAAGATAAACCTTATCTTGCAGATTAGTGTCTGCTCTTCCCGCAATGAAGAAGTTTTGATGACTTTGTCATATTTTATCACAATAAATTAGAATTTCTGTCTCAGGCTTTTGTTAGGCTGAGAAAAAAAAATGGATTTTTATCTAATTGATGCTAGTTAGACTCCTTTACAGTCATGCTTGGTTGTCTTTTGGATCAGTTTTATGGCAAACCATATTTCTTTCTATATGGAGATGTTATCTGTATGGCAAGAGACCCTCAGGCCAGATTCCCTCTCTCCTCTTTAAGTCTTGAGGACAAAACCCTTAATCTCTGCAGTTACCTTTTATTTTTCTGCCAAAAGCTAAAGTATTCTGCAACAATACAAGCACATTAAAAAAAAAAAAAAGTGTCTGGCACCTTCTTTGTGCTGATGTACACGGAGCTATATCAGTTCTCATTCATGGAATATTATGCCTTGTAACTTTTTAAAAGTGTGATTAAAATGTGATTCAGCATTTGAGTCTTAGTCTTAAATTGCCATACGTTGAGTCACAGACCATCTAAATGATGCATACTGTAAAAATCTGAAAAATTGAAAGCAAAAATAATTCCATGAGTTGTGAGGAAATATTGCAACAGATGTGGAAGTCACACGAAACCTCAAGATTTATTTAATCANAAAAAGTGTCTGGCATCTTCTTTGTGCTGATGCACACGAGCTATATCAGTTCTCATTCATGGGGTATTATGCCTTGTAACTTTTTAAAAGTGTGATTAAAATGTGATTCAGCATTTGAGTCTTAGTCTTAAATTGCCATACGTTGAGTCACAGACCATCTAAATGATGCATACTGTAAAAATCTGAAAAATTGAAAGCAAAAATAATTCCATGAGTTGTGAGGAAATATTGCAACAGATGTGGAAGTCACACGAAACCTCAAGATTTATTTAATCAGCTTGTTAAGGCTTCTTATTAAGTAGCAGAAATTAAAAGCATTGATTTTTGTACTGTGTAAATTCAAGCAGACTCTGTAGAGTGGGTGACCCCTTTCTCCCAGGCACTTAAATACAGGAGGAGTTTTCAAAGCCCTCCCTGCCCTCCGGGGTTGCTGTCAAGGACTGGGCTGAGTCCTTTACATTTCTGCTGAATTTAGTGAGTCTTGAGTTATCGGACAGCACATGTAGCCCATGGAAACTGCTTTCGTAGCCCCAGTTAGCAAGGTTTTTGCATGGAGTTGTGGTCTGTGGAGAAAGGTTATATGCAAAATAACAAAACCTTTGTGCTTGCCCATGTATTTCTGATATAACAAACTTGCACTTTCAGTGACTGAATGATATAAATCATGACAACTTGGCCGTATTTCTTGTATAAAGTTTTAATTAGTAACTATTAATATCCCTGTTTGCTTTGACACTCAGCAGATTGTGATTTTAAACAGCAATGTCGTCTTTTTCCCCACCCCGACCCCTGTCCCCGCAGAGGGGGGATCTCAGGACGATCCTTTCTGGTATTTCCTCAGGTCGTTGCACCTGCATTTACTCTCTGCATCCAAATCCACTGTAGTTATCACGGTGTTGTTGCATTCCTTGCGCTGGTTGATCCATTTCAAGAACTCTTCCAGACAGGTTTTGAAGCCCTGGAAATCTGTGCTCATCTCTTCTGAGCACGTCTGGTTATGGTGAGAAGATTTCTAAGGGGAAAAGAAGAGATTCCTTTCTGATACACCAGCAATAGCCCAGAACTCCATCCCAGTGCTGCATTTTCCTTACAGCTCCTGGGGCACCGCTAGTACAGAGTATAAAGGGAGGAAAACTGCTTTTTCAAAAGCATCCAGTGAGCACGGGGCTCCTACAAGTCATTAGTAAAAGAAAAGGGGGCTGTTTGTGTGCAGCTCACCCTATTCTCTCAACAGCAGCTTGGTGCATATCTGCTTTTCCTTCCACAGCCCATCTCTGTGTCAGGAAAATATTTGCTTGGAGACCATACACAGAAGCTACTTTCCATCACCTTATTTTCTCTCTCTTCCTTTGTATTCCAAAGGCAGATTCCCTGCTCCATACCATTCCTGGTCTGTATCTCCTCTGCTAGTCATTGCTTGTCCTCCAGGACAGGCTGCACTTGGATCTGCTGTTCATTAATTGCATCTAATAAAGCCATCGTCATTCCTGCCAGTTTAACTAGGTGATGTTAATACAGTCTGTATAATTTGTGCAGGACAGTGCACAAATGTAGCCTCCTTGGGGCTGCAGCAGGACAAAATCAGATTGAACAGTTTGCTGGTTTCCAAATCTCAAAACTGAACTAAAACTTACCAAGAAGTGAGAAGAATTATAGGAAAAATAATGTATACATTGATAGGTAAAAGAAAATATCTGAAACTGCAATCAAGTAAAAAGTCAAAGCTTACCTTCAAAGTTGGACAGGTTTCTCGTAGCCGTTCCATACCTGCTTTAACTCTCTTGGTGCACATGCAGTTGGGTATCTTTTCTAGCTCCTTAATAAACCTCTTCATGTTATTGTATGCACACATTTCAGTCTAGGAGAAATAGGGAAAGCAAAAGGAGGTCTATTTTGCAACCAAATGCCACTCTCTTTTTTTTCCTTAAAAGAACTATTGATAAATCTCTCCCCAGGCTCCTGCTGAAGGTTCAGTGCAAACTGATGCCCATCTGGCCTGGCTATCCCTAACTCGGGTGTTATTTTATGTTTTGCCTTCCAAAGGGCTCCAGCCCATTATGGAAGAGGTCACTATAGGATAGTCCTCTTACAAACCATGCATCCCTTTGGATACCCTGATAATAGAACAGTAAGCAGCAGCTTCTTACCCTTACGTGCGTTGGGATGGTGAACTCCTCCTAGAAATGACAGAAATCAGTTAGTTGTAAATTTTAAGTTGTCTCAAAGTCTGTTTGGGAGAGAGAAGTGGAAAGAGATTTACCTTTAAGTTCTCGTTTTCAGCCTTAAGTAAACAAAGCATTTCATCAATTATTGCAGACAGAGTCTTGTTTTTCAAAGCTGAAGTCTTCTCTGGAAGAAAGCAACTGGCTGAGCTAGAACTAAGCAGTAACAAGAAAATGTAAAGGTACATTTTAAAAGTGCTGTGTTTGGGAGCTCGATCTAGTTATCTGGAAAGTGCCCTGCTTTCAAGCTCATCTCTGGTGGCATATATTAACTTCACTTATATAGCGAAGCTGAGTAAGTGCAGGATATGATTACTATCTTATCTCATTTCTAGATCATTAAAAAAGCAAACAAACTACAACCTAAGCAGCGGAATTAACAGCGTATCTGATTTTAGAAGCATTGGTGATTAATGCTCCAGTTAACTTGAAGCTTCTTACTCCAGGAGAACACTTCAATGCAAGAACTAGCAGTGCACAAGGGCACTAAGGAGCTCCAAGACCGCGTAAAAGAATAACATATTAATATCCAAGGAAATCATGGAGTAATTGGAGTACCTTGGAGTAACACGGTAATGAAGCTCTGTTTCCTATCAGATGAGCCCAGGTCCCATATTGTTGTGAATTATCACGGTGTTAGTGGTTTTGGTGCCTACGTAGTTAACACCAGCTGAAGACGGAGCCCACAAGCCCTGAGCATCTTTCAGCATCTCCGTAATGTGACTTTGGCAGGAAGTGTGGGAGCAGGGAGGTCAACAGTGATGCACAAAAGCCTCTCAAAACTGCACTGAGTACTTTTTTTCCCCCCCCCCTCTCTCTATAGCAAATAACTTTTGTTTGCCCTGCAAATAAAGCAAACTTCATAACATCATAATTAGCAAGTGTGAAGACTGGGTCTTACCCTGACAAATCTAATTTTTCTGACAGGGCTGTGTAACTTTAATCACCGCTGTCAACTGCAGCTCCTCATTGTTGGTGGGGAAAGTCCCTCCCTTCATTAATTGTGCTTGGCTCTTTATGGAGCACTTCACAAAACTAATTAATGGTTCTATATGCCCATATGGACGTGTGTAAAAAGGCTGAAGCGACAGTGGAAACGTTTGTTTAGCAGCGCAGTGAATGGGGCTTTGAAGCGCAGGTGCTTGGGGGTGGGATTCGGACAGACTGGGAAAAAGGAGACCCGGATTTTCCTGTCTTTCCAGGACTGTGTCCAAATCAGCCAAGGATGGACTGGCTCTTTTGGTCTTAATTTTTGATCTGGATCAGCCCCAGGGGAAATTGCTGACAACCTGCTTCAACCTGGTTTTATTCCAGACAGGGATTTAATAGCCAGCACTGTAAGGTGCAAACCACTTGTAGTCTATTTGTCCATCCGAACCATTAGGTAAATGCTGACAGTTATTAAATCCGTTTATCAAATGACTTTCACACTAATCACCACTTGGAACAATGTTACTCAGCCACTTGCAAAGCATCTCGTGGCTTAATGGCATCAAAATGCTTTAAAACCTGAGGAGAGGACTAGAAAGATGTTATCAATTTAAAGCAACGTAGGAAAGTGGCTCCATATGTGAGTTTTTTGTAGTGCTGCCCATACTGGACGTATGTTCTGTATCTTCATCATCATCCTGCATTTAATAACTCCTCCTGCACATCCAATCTTTGCTGATATTTTGGCAGTTCTTGTTTGGTGCTTCAGGCTCTGTGTTGTTATTAGCAGTGCTGCCTTTTCTCTTAATTTTTACCCCAATGGGAGGCAACAATCTGCTGTTTGTTATCAAGCCCTTTGATCTCTACTCTTTTCATAGCACTGGTATTATAAGCAGGACTGTTACAGCTTGTAGTTATTTAACATAATTATTTTTACATAGCGGAGGAACTTCTGTGCCTGTTGGCAGAGGGGGTTTGGAGAAGCCAGGCTCAGCAAACACACAGATTCCCCAGAATATGGAAGAATCGGGAATGTTTAGACCTCGCAGCCTGGAGAACAAGGCAATGGGGTCCCAGCCGGCGGAGCTGAGGAGCCCAGGGCACTTTTCCAGGTCTGTTCCAAAACCACCCGCCCTGAAATCTCTCTTCGCTTTCCATGCCCGTCCTGCGCTCTTGGTGCAGTCGGAAGCAGATGACTCAAAGCAGGGCNGCCAGCCGCCCTGAAATCCCTCTTCGCTTTCCATGCCCGTCGGAAGCAGATGACTCAAAGCAGGGCTAGCGCTAACCCCGTGCTCCGCTGCTCCGCTCCTGCCTGTTTTCCATCCCCGGTGACCGAGTGCCATCTAGAGTGCAGCGGCAGGCGATGGCAGCACCAGCTCTTCCAGCTTTCCGAGCAGAAACGCATGCCCAAACTCACGTTTAATTAAATTGCGTTTACTAAAACAGTGAACAAACCCCATGTTCTGTGGCTTAGCCTAGGAGCTTGCAGGGAAAGCCTAGGATAACATGTGGGATTAGGTGCATTTTGACTCATTAACCGCTGTGCTCTGGGCTCCCTCATCCAACCGTTTGACCCATTGGCCTCTGGACCCGGTCATCATCAGTGCTGGTTGCCAGCCCGGCCTCCCCAAAGTGCTCTTATTCCCCAACTGGTGTGAATGTGTGCGTAGGGAAGAGCCACTTTTTATATGAATCCAGAAAGGGCATGTTAACTTGCTAGAAATAAGGACAAACTCAAACACTAATCAGTAAAGAACCTTCCTGTTAATGGAGGATCATACAGCGAAAGTCAGTTTTATACTTAAAGAGAATTGAATCTTTCAATGGAAATGAAGATAAATATGAAAATGCTAGTGTTGCTCCTCAGTTTTGGAGTAGGTGGTTGCAAGCTTTTCTCATAAGTGGTGAAGATCTTTTTTAAGAGGAAAAAATGTAGAAAGGATTAATAGGGGACCCACCACCTTACAGCTAAGACCCCACTAACCAGCAGAAGACCCCGACTGTTTTAGTTTTGTTTAAACAGAATGTTCTTTAAGTTGCCACAATATCCCACAAAAAAGACAATGATATTCATCTGTGCGAGGCATTTATTTTGCATAGTTTCTGTTAGCGTTTGATTAAGTCTTGTGATTTTGCATCAAAATTGCACAAGTCAGTTATTCTAAAAATAAAAATGAATTCTATCTGCAACGCATTGGCAGCAAACAGTTCTTTAAAAAAGAACAATTTGCACTCCTTTTTTTGTTTTTACATTTTAAAATGATTGTCACTGAAATCATAAAAGAGAACATCAGTTAATACAGGGACTTGAGCATGTAACAGTTGTGTCCTTTTACAAGGTTTTGCTTTGGAAAATATTCTGATCTCTCTAAAAAGATTTAAAACTCCACCCTGAAGGCATCAGGCAGCTCTAGATAGAAGAATCCAACACTGAAGTGGCTGACGTATGACAGCATTAAAACCAACTATGGATGAGGACTTCATTTGGTTAAAATAAATAGAACAGGGTTGTCTGAGGTGCCGGTTTTTGCTCAGTTATTGATGGATCTCGGAAGAGCCGGGCTCTGCGGGCAGGTTCATCCAGCTGCTTGTTCCCAGCACGGATAGGGATGTCCCAACTTGGAGCGTCAAGCCTTGAGCAAGTGGCTTTGCATAGTGTGATCGGGAAAATAGTGTGATAGGAGCAAGGAAACAGGATCCACGGAGCTCCTCATTGCTTGTTATTAAATAGCGACCTTCTAAAGTCAGTATTTTTTGCACTTTTTTCATTATAGTGATGAACAAATAGTTTAAATTATCAATAAATAAATAAAATAAATTAATCTGAACACATATATATCAATAAATAATGACTTTCAGTAGCCTTACTCAACAGAGTGAGGATACCCAAGCTAAAATGGACGAAGATCAGGTCTTCTGGGAGGCTGGACCATGAGTCCTTCAGTTTTCCTTGAAGCCTCCACTTTTTTTCAGGGAATAAGCATAATGATTCAGGAACCTTAATAAATTTTCCAAACTTTGAAATAAATTCTCATCATGCATCAGCTCCCAGCCAGGTTTCTAGGGGGAACACAGGAGAAAAAAAAGAAAAAAAATAGTGTTAATAGACCAGAATGTGGATGTGTAATTTGTATTCTGTTTCCTAACTGCAGCTCTCTCTTCATATCAACGGTACTAATAGGGCTGGCAACATGCTCGAGGTCTGCCAGATTTTGCTGTTTTCCGAAGTCAGATATGCTTAAGCTCCTCATTTAGATATGTTTTTTCTCCCTTACTATTAAGATCCCAAAGGCTCCAGGTGAAATACTGAGTGCAGGAAGGAAGCGGCTCCGTATGGAGCCACAGGCTGGAGTGACTCCCTCTAGGATGAGCAAATTGCTCCTGATCAGGGCACCCTGGCACAGGCTTTTCCATACCAAGCCATGGGCTAGAGGGCATCTGCTAGGTAAATCCATCCATCCATCCATCCATCCA
>VWPW01007550.1:0-10225 GCA_013389825.1 Crypturellus undulatus
TGGAGCTTCCAGCAGGGATCTCCAGGCCATTTCCCACCTGGCCAAAGCCAGGACACGGCAGTTCCATGTTTTTGTGGCTTAACCCGCCTCTTCAAGCACAAGCAGTGCCCCCCAGGGCCACCCCCCAAGTGCCACCGTCACCCCCAAGCAGGTGAGGGCATCTCCAAGAGCAGCCAGGGCCACCACAGCCCTTTGGGCAGCTGGATCTGTGGAGCGAAACGGGTTTCTTTTCCACCAAAGAGTGAAATGTTCCACACTGCGACTTCCATCAAAGATTTCCATGAAAAAGCTCATTCTGACCAGCTGGAGTGAGTCATTCTTGTTTCCCACCCCTCCTCAGCAGAGCCTCTGCCTATAAAAATATTTAATTTCCTCCCAATAACAAGCCCTGCTGATAGAGACCCCAGTCCTGAGCAGCCCAGTCGAGCCGCAGTTCTGGGCACTGCGAAGCGGAGCAGGACCCTGTGACAAGGACAGGGGTGTCCCCAGGCACCAAGTGACCTGCATGAGACTGTCCCCTGTCCCCCAGCACATGCTGCTGAGCATGGCTATAGAAACAGCCGTTGAGGACAAGCTGTTTCAGCCACCTACGACATATCCTCAATGTGACAAGCGCTTGTGAGCAAATGTCACAGGGAAACAGCACGAGCTTTTCGCACACTTACACCTTTTGCACCTATTTCTTTTTCAACATATAGAATCAATGTGATGGCAGAGGGCCCGTCTAGCCCCTGTGTTCCCTACCTGGCTGGAGTGTGCAGAAAAGAAGCCGTTGCTGGAAAAAAAGCAGGAAAAGGGCCCGTTTCTGGCCCGTTCGGGGCTTTGCAGAGGTTTCCTGTATGGGGAAGCAGAAGGGAACGTTACAGCAGGGCTACTGCTCCCGGGATTCATCGCTGCACCCGCCGGCTTCCCCATGGAGACAGGAGAGGATCAACCACCGCGAGCTCCAGCGCTCTCCTTGCATCCCCGTCACCCGTTATTTGGTTTAATGGAGATTTACGGGCGCCGCCGACATCTCCCCACGGACGATGTCTTTATGGCAGCGCCGTCGCGGTGGCTGCCAGCGAGCCCAGGCCCGACCGTAACTCAGCGCCGCGGGATATTTACAGCCCGCTGTAAATCCAGGCACTCAGGAGAAATATTTAAAGATAATTTAAAATCCTCCTCCCGTCTCCGGGCAGGCTGAGCGCTGCCTTTCAATCCAATCCTGCATCTCCCAGGACGTTGCTGCTTGTAATTACTACCAAAAGGAATTTTAAAATCCTCAAACAAGATAGTTAATTGTCCCCAGAGCTTAAAAATAATTATTATTTTAACTACACTTCTTTCTGAGCAAGGGAAAGCTCTCCTCCATCTCCAGAGTGGCAGGGNCCCGGTGACAACCACGGTGACAAGGAGCACCAGCCACAGCACCAAGGGGACAAGAGGAGCCCCTGAGCCACCAGCTGTGACAATGTGACAATCTGAGCTGTGAGCGTGGCAGGGACAGCAGCTGCTAGTGCTGAACTCACGTTCACTGCAGTTAGTGCCACCTCTTCCCCTGTGGTTTGCATCTCGTTTTGCTTCTCCAATTGCCTTCAAGCCACTGCATCCTTGGAAAAAAGCTGCTAATGAGCTGCAAGAGGGACAACAATGGAGGGAAACATCCCTGGCAATGCAAGAAATTCCCACAGGGAGCAGCCAGCACCACCACTTGCTGCACAGAAAAAGCTTTTCTGTAGGAAGCAGTAATGCCAGCCGGGCACCCCGACCTCCAGGTCTGCTCCCAGACCACGAGGGATGTTACAAAAATTAAACACCTCCCCTAAGAGTCATAATAATCCCGCTTAAACATAAAGGGCATCAAAGGATCCGGACAAGCACAAGCAAAAGGAGAATGGGCAAATTATTCTCTTTAATCACAATGTCAAGGAAGTGCTACCCTGCACCGCCTCACTTCGCAAACAGGCAGAAGATGCTCAGCAGATGCATTCTTTGATTTCCCACTCCATAAACGTTTTCTTTTCTTCCCAACCTCCCTCTCCGTTATGAGGTCGGACCTGAAGAATCCACCCTCGAGGTAACCCCAGGGCCAAAAGCCCCTGCAAGCAGCTCAGTGACACCTTCCAGATGCAGAAGGGGAGATTACAGCAGGGCCGGGCCAGGCCAGGCCACACGTGCCACCCCCAAGGCACCCAGTGCACAAAGTTGTGCTCATAATACGCTTTAAAGTGTAATTAAGTGAACTGCACCCTCTTATCTCCTCACATGATAAGATCTGAGCTATGTGGCGTGATGCCTCTTTTTGCATCTCAATTGCTCCTTTGTTGCTATTCTGTCAAACCCTTATTCCTGGTCGCTGCTCCAGTGCTGGCTCTGCCTCCCTGCAGCTGGTCAGGGCCTGTCCCCTCGGCAGGACCTGGCAGGGAGACACAGTCTTGGGCTTTATTAGTGGCACTAGTGATGCGAGGAAGAACACTGGAAACCACAAGTGTCCCCAAGAGCTGGGGACACACGAACACTAGTGCTGGCAGCAAGGTTCACCCGTGCAGCTGCTCTTGATGATACCAGCACCTCCACTATGGCTGTGCCCCCCACAACCAAGAGCTGCAAAGATCTGATTGTATTTGGTTTGCTAAAGTGCAAGACACTGCAGCAACAGAAGGCTCAGTGGTGCAACCTCATATGAGGAAGGCATGTTAGACGTCACCTATGTGCCTTAAGAGCACCTCAAAGTGCTTTTCAGGAGGCTGTGAGGCCACCAGGAGATGACAGCAGATGCAAAGTAGACCAGACACTGCGGCTGTGCTCTCAGGTACCCACCTCGGTCCAACCCTGGAAGCACTGGGGAACACAGAGGAACAAAATCCTCCTCCTTGGGTCAAAATAAAAAAAAAAAATAAAAGGAGCCAACAGCAGCTGCTAGTGTCTGAGATCATTCACATTTAAATCTACCATACACCCTTACAGTGCAATTGCTACACAGCAAAGCATAAGGCAGATACGTCCGACTCAGCCAGTTCATAATAGGGATTGGTACAATGATGGCACCGCTTGAAGCCTCCTCTTCTGAGAAGGAGCCAGTCCAGCCTCTTCCCTCCCCGCTCCCGCCCCTACGTTTCATCATGCAGCAGATTGGGGTAAGTTCTGAGATGGCATCGCTCCGAGAGAGGGGCTGGAAGCTCCAGGATGGAATTCTTCTCAAAGAACCTGCTCGGTGCTCGATGAGGAAACGTCCAACAACCTCCAAGCAGCGTAAGGGTTGAGCTCATCCTGGTCCCTGCAGAGCGCCCACACGTACAGCATCCGCAGCACCTTGTCCTGGAAGGAGAGACAGGTGTTGGAATTGGTCACAATTCTAATGTGGATAGATGGTCCCACACCTCCCACCCCAGTGCTGACCAGGAACAAGCTCCACAGTTCCACCAGAAATTGTTCTCAGGGAAATTTTGCCTTCCAGACACTATTCCTGAAGATCCCAAATAACGGGATAAGAATGTTTACTAAGTTGCTGTTCATGACAACGAGGAACACGGCAATTTTTGATTCCTGACCACAAAAATGAGGATTTCCAAGCAGGGAGAGCATACGCTCATCAAGGGACACTGCTGTCAAGCTGGAAAATAGCTGTACTTACTTTCAATATAAATTTCTGTTTTGAATATCATCCTGATGATAAGGTGCATTGCTGCCCTTAACTGTTCCCACACCTGTATTTCTGCCTCTCCTCTGTCTGCTTATAGAGCTGCTCATCAGCTGCACCCAGAACTTTTTACTGTCTCTCATGTAGAGGGACAAGTATTTCCCTCAGATAAGGAAGTGTCACTGAGGGATGAGGCGGAGCATTGGCTCAATTCCCAGCCGTGTACTTAACTGCTGTATTTTGATCCGATGTGTGAATCTTTATAGGTTACAATTTAAGCATAGAAATGTGAGGGGGAGACTTTCTGTACCAGTGCAGTCGTTAGAAATGAATGCTTTAGAAATCCTGGGCATCATAAAGCCACTGCTTTCCCCCATAGTGTTTAAAAGCTAAGCTTGCTGCAGTTCGGGTTCAAAGTGTTCAAATGAAAGCTTTTCTGGTAAAACCTAAGAAATCCTGCTAATATGCCAAGACGACTCCCTCTGATAGTAAGTAGGTTTATTTAATTTCTTATTTTAATGTAATTGACTGCTGAAAGTGGCAAGCATTTTCTGGGACTTAGCCCCATCTGGACTTACTTGTTCCCAAAAGCCAGGACCAGACCTACCCTCCATGAGTTGGTTCAACCCCAGCTCAGCTAATTTGCACCCTCAGAGCTCTCCCTCACAATCTATTTACAGATTTACAGATCTGTGTTATCTCTTGCTTATTCTTGTTTTATTTCAGTATTTTTTTCCAGATATATGTGCTTGCATACAGGGTTTCTGAAGGAAGAACACAGACCAGTTCAGGACTGCTGGTTCCTCAGAGCATGCACTCCTAAAAAAGGGCGCTGCTTTCTTCCTAAAAATGAGACGTGCTGAAGCACGGAAATGTTTTGTTCCTGAAGCCAAGAGATTTCCGACTTACTGCTTTGCTGCTTTTACTAATAGGGTACATCTTAATCTTGAATATACAGTTCATGCTGCTGCATACAGAGCCTGGGTCATCGAACATCTGCAGACTCTCCGAGGTGGCTTTCAGGCATGGCCATGAATATAAGATAAAACTTGTCCTTTAATCCCACAGTCTACTAGGAGAAAGAACATCCTGCTCCAGAGCCCCTCGGGATCCAATTTTAAAGATGCCTTTGGCTGTGCAAGGCTCAACCTGCCCAGATGGATGTCGTGGGGCTCCATGGGGATCTCCTGCACTCACCGCTGGAATACCAAGCCCAATCCCTCTGGATTGTCCCGTATTCCACCGAGGATGAGCATGCAGCACAGCAATGGGGACCTGAACTACTGCCAACTAGGTAACACCGCAGCAATTACAAGCACATGATTTCTATTTAGGGAGTTTACAATTTGAGACTCTTTTTTATTCCCCTAGAAGGTCATTTGTTCCCCACTCGGCAGGAGCAGCTCAGCAGTTGTACCGACTCCTACTTGCCAGCCAGCCTGCAGCTGACATTTGATTAAAACTAAAGTTGTGCTTCCTATAGAGAATTTTAATGCATCTCCCTGATTTATTGCTGCTCCAGAGAAATCAGACAGCATATGGACTTTGATATCCTGTTTAATAATTATCACATCAACACCCATCTTCCAGGATTGGAGAAATTTCATGCAAGAGATCACTGTATCAGCTGTTCCCCTCGCTGCAGTCACTGTGGCAGCTCATAAATCAGTCCAGGTGGACCCCATCTTTAAAATTAGCCCTTTTTTCCCATAAACTTGCAGTCTAGACTAAGGAGAATACAAAGGTTTCCATAAAAATGGACAGGCTGCTCCAGCATGCTGTGTCACTGTCTCAGGAACAAGTGTTTCTGTGGTTAGATCTGAAAAGCTCGGCTTAGCACCGCTCACAGCAGACACTGCAGACTAGGACTTGCACGTGTCAGAGCTAAACCGTGGTGAAGCACAACCCAAAGAGGTGTCAAGAGATCTGCTGCACAGCAGTCACTCCACAAAATGCCTCTTGGCAGCAGTTCCCGTTAGAAGCCTCTATCCTGGACAAGATCTAATACAACTGGATATGGGAGAGCTGCAGGAAGTAAAGGCTAGTGACAGCCCAAGACATTTTGTACCAGCGCTGCAAAAAGCCTGAGCTCCCGCTACTAAGCCTGGCAGGAATGGCTCACGCTGAGCTCCACTGAACACTTCCCCCAGAAGTTGTAGTTTTATTCCCATTTCCACTCTCCTCTGGGTTTCATGGCCAGCCAACCTTGTGCCAGCCAAATTAAGGTAATTTTCTTTCAGACTTGCACAGGATTCCCATGGGTTTCTCCGTTGGCACACCTGGCCTAGGATAACATAGCAACCCACAAAGCAACGAGAACAAGCTGGTCACACGGGATTCATCTCTCTATTCTCCTTAGGAACCCAACGGTCACTAAAAGAAACAAACGGAGCACAGGTGAGATGTTTCATGGGGTTTTTACCCACCAGTTACCATCTCTTTTCTAGCCATCTATTTGAGTACACAGAATGCATCAGCAGTGAAAACAGAAGCCTTCTTTTTGATTGCTGATAGTTCACAAAGTTCTAGGGGACACTGTGAGGCACCAAGAGTCAGCAACACCAGACTCTTGCAAAAGCTCTACTAGTTTTGCTAAGAACAAGAGACAGCACATTCTTGTGTGTTATGCAGAATATATTTTTCTGTATTGTCTATAAAAACAAAATGTAAAAGCATCACAAACTGCCAAAGAGATTGGATCCATCACAACTGAGATGGCTAGTGGGGAAATGAAGAGAGCATCACTTACCGGATCACCTTCCACCACTTCCCCTTGCTGGTTCTTAATTACCATCACAACTTGAGCCTGGAAAGTGATAATTAATACTGGTCCCTGCTCCATCATCTTCCCCATAGCCAGCTGCAAAGAAAGAAAATTCTTTTAGGAAAGAAAAAGTATTTCTGAAGATGAATGTAAAAGCATCAAGCATTTAACATAACTACCATGGCTTGACACAGCTGAAAGTGTCATTGCTTCTCAGAGCTGAATCTAGTCACTTTAATAAGGTTATATCTGTTCTGCTGATACTGCCATCATAGGCATTACTGTAAAGCATTTTCCCAAAACCTTTCCCTGTGCTAAAATACTTCCCAAACACTGTTCTCTAAGTTTCTATTGTTTTTCCCATATTTAAGAACTTATGAAACATGAGCAGGCTCCGTTTGAAGTATTTCCGAAGTAGAGACTAATAATAAAAGAAATCACACTCTGATCCATTTCCCAAATGAACTATACCAAACAAAGGTTCGTCACGTGCTTGCAAATGGATTTTTATCTACTTCATTACAGTTTCACGTTAAAGAGCACTCAGAAGGAGAAAGACTTCAAGGCGACAACTTTTTGTTTGACAGTTTTTTTGTTCTCCATTCCAAGATTACCCTATTAAACCTTTCAATAACTATTAAGTGAAAGGCAATGAAGAATGGAAATACAATAAAGAATGGAGAATTTGGTTTCCCAAAACTGTACTCTTAAAAAAATACACCTTCTTTCTGTGTCTTTTATAGAAGAGCAGTATGTTACAGAGGAGGACTTTTCATCGTGCTCGTAAGAAACTCTGTAGTTATTGGGTACTTTACCCAAAAAGCAGATCATACCAATGCAGACTTGACAATAGCTTTTCAGTGCACGAGATGTACTGCTTCAAACGCATTGCATTTCACCACCTAATAAAGACAGTCTTGCAGGAGAGTTGCACAAATGTGCCTGAATTCCCAAGGGCACATCTTCATGTTTGCACTCTGCTGCTTTACCTGCTTCTCTAGCTGACGCAGGGGGTAAAATATTCACTGCAGTCCAGCTAGTAAGAGTTGCAGTCATTCGGGCAAGAATACAGAACTGCTACTGTTAGTTTTCGATAGGAGAGGAGGTCTAGGAAAGGGAAGTATATACTTTATTCTCGAGGATCCAATATTTAACTTAACTTAAAGGCAGGAGGTATCTAGTGAAGTAGTTGCCTTATTCCCCTCCTCCTCTTACGTATCTCCTTTGAAGCAGAGCTGGCTATGGAATATGGAAGGACTGATCAAAGGTGAGAACTTCTTTTTGAAGCTGCTTTTGCCATTGAGGAAAAAAAGATCTAAAGGGGCCACTGGCAGATGAAACTAAAGCCTTAATTAAATCAAAGTGCAACTCTAGACTTTCTGCTAAGTACAACAGTAACAGGCTGGTTCCTCAATATAAGGAGGACGTGGAGAGCATTAGGACTGTGCAGATATTTGGCAAGAAATCCCCAACTACCAACACTGCTGCTGACCAGATAATGGTCATTACCTTCCTCCTCATCCAGAACAGCAGTTAAGTCTCTCTAGTAGCCATTCCTGCATTGTATGTCCTTGAGCCACAGAAATATCTCACGCTACCATCCAAAGTAAGCATGAACAAAGTCCTTCAGGAAAACACTGGGTCAGTGCTATTTGCCTTTATTATTAGCCTTTCTAAATCTATAACCAAACTAAGACCAAGGTGCCCTGGCAGAGGGGACAAATGAGAGTCCTGTAATTTAGGCTAGTTTCCCAGTAGGGAATTGCTTCCTCAAATTTGCCCCACGTGCTCTCCCTTCCAGCAGTGGCGATCTGTTCCTCTGCTAGCAGAAACAACAAATATGAGAATAGCATGGGGCAAGAAATAAAGTAGAAAAGTCCTAAAGTCACAAGTTTCTAATTTAGCCCCCAAGGTGAAGCACAGAAGGGGACACTCACATCAATGTTATCGATGTCCAGAATCCTGGAGTGGAACTGGAGACCCATGATTTTGGCTTGCTGGATTGGATGAGCAAGTTGACTGTAAGTCTAAATGAAACAACAAATTCGCATTACACGTTTGAATTTATTATGTTATAAAGAAAAAAGGATTTTTTTTTGCTTAGCAAGAATCATAAAAAAGTCACTTTCCTCCAAACATTCTGAACACTTATTTAGTGCACACACCTAACAGCTCCATCAAACGTGTCAGGCTCCACATAAATAAATTCTCACTAAAACTCCCATCTCCACTGGACATAAAAGGAGATTCCTCGTTCATCTCTGCACACTGAACGCACCTGAGGGTCAAAGCACTTGTGGCTCTGATTTGAGAGCAAACAGGGAGAAACAATCTGGACACCAAGATATTTTCCTAGGATCCAGACCAGTGTTTCCAGGCTCTGTTGCAGGCAAATGCACTGAGGACGGCTGTCAAGAATAGGAAATTTCTATTTGCTTCCAGCAATATCATAACATCCCTGGTACCTTGTCAAACAAGCACGAGACAGCCCTGAGCATGTCTCATGACCCCAGATCTCCCCACCTTCATCACAAGTCATTCTTTGTAAAAGCCTTTTTCTCCTGGACACTCATTAGTGAGACTCTCATTCTCAACCTCAGCTCATTTTACACGTCTCAACTTAGGAGCTTGATTTAAAATCGCAGCCAAGGATTTGCCTCGTGTCTTATCACTGGGCAAAGTAAACTTACTACTCCCTCTGCAAATTTGAAAGGAATTCTGTGGTGTCACTTCAAAGCTTGTTTGAAGCAGTAAAGAACCTTCTTTATTTTTCAGACTGCTTTAAATATCTCTTACATACTGCAAAATTGCTAGGAAGACCTAATAGAAGAAACCACCAGGAAAATTTTATATAGAAATGGTTTCTTCTCTAGTGTTTGAATTTTCAGCCCTCTGGTGGTGGTGATCAGTGAGGAAAACACTCACTTTAAGCACATAAATTCTTCAGAAACAAAACAAGTATGGCTCTGCGTTGCCAACAGCACAATTATTTTGGAGCAGATAGAAGACTGAACAGAATAAACATCCTCTGGCATTTAAATGTTGACTTCAGATAAGAATCTACTTCCATGCAGCTAAGTGTACAATAATACAATCACTGCAGCACAACTAATTCACATACACTGTGTTCTAGTAAGTGGGTGCAATACCAAAAATCTATCCCATAGGAAAACAAAACCATCATCTTAACAGTAAATTTAATTTGCTGAAGTCAGATTATCCAGACTGCAAATTATCTGTGCTGCAAATTTGAGCCAGCCAAGGTTATTTGCTGGGATACTCCAGTGGAGCTCTGCTTATGTAGTAGCTACATGGAATGATCATCTCTGCAAGAAGAAAATCAACAATTTGGGGTCAACGCAGACATCTCTGCACCTTCCTGCCCCATATCAGGAATGCAGAAAAATGCAAGGCCAACACAGCCAAAGAACTTCTAATCATAGCAGTGCAGATAGCTTCTCTGTTTCCAAATTTGTTGGAATCAGCAGCAACCCTCAAAGACTTTGCAAAGGTCCATTGAAACTGAGGGCAGCACAAAACTAGAGGTAGTTAGAGCTCTAACTCTAACTTAGAGCTATTTTAGCTCTTAAAACAGTTACTGTGTGTNATCAAGTCAGACATCTCTGCACCTTTCTGCCCCTTATCAGGAATGCAGAGAAATGCAAGACAAACACAGCCAAAGAACTCCTAATCATAGCAGTGCAGATAGCTTCTCTGTTTCCAAATTTGTTGGAATCAGCAGCAACCCTCAAAGACTTTGCAAAGGTCCATTGAAACCGAGGGCAACACAAAACTAGAGCTAGTTAAACTAGTTTAGCTCTTAAAACAGTTACTGTGTG
>VWPW01007552.1:0-46792 GCA_013389825.1 Crypturellus undulatus
CTTGGGATTAGATGATTTGTGTGTTAAAGACTGAGGCAAAGAAAACATTAAAAGTACTTCAGCCTCATCCTTCAGCCTGGTGACAATGTTCCTCGCTACATCCAATAAAGAATGGGTATTCTCCTTGGCCCTCGTCTTCTTGTTAATATGTTTGTAGAAATATTTTTGTTGTCTTTCACAACAGTAGCCAGATTGAGTTCCATCCGAGCTTTCGCCTTTCTAATTTCCTCCTTACATACCTAGTGACGTCCTTGTACATGTCCCAAGTTGCCTGTCCTTCTTCCGAAGGTGGTAAAGCCTCCTTTTTTCCCCAGAATCTCAGCAATAGTAGGCAATTCAGCCAGGCTGATCTTCCCCTCCAAATTGTCTTTCATCCCACGGGGACAGCCTGCTCCTGCACCATTAGGATTTCCTTCTTGAGAAAAGTCCAACCTTCCTGGACCCCTTTGCTCTTCAGGACTGTCTCCCAAGGGATTCTCTCAGCCAATGTACTAAACAGGCAAATCTGCCATGTGGAAGACCAGTGTAGCAGTTCTGTGGACACCCCTCGTGACTTCACCAGAGAGAAGAACTGAGCATTACCATTTCGGGTCCAAGACAGCCCCTGGCCATAACCTCTCCCACCAGGCCTTCTCTGCTGGCAAGGAGCAGGCCCAGCAGGGCTCCTCCCCACCAGGCTCCCTTGCCAGCTGTGATGGGAAGTTACCTGCCCTGCACCTCCTGTTGCCTCGCTGCTGTATTTCATTTTATTTCCAGCAAACCTCTGGGTTGAAGTCCCCCATGAGAACAAGGGCTGATGATCGTGGAACTTCTGTCCTCCAGCCCTGCTTAAAGCTCCGGTGCTGGAGTCACGCCAGCATTGCTTGTGTCCTGATTTTGTTACTTATGTTCCCTTGTAGGCTGTTGCTCTGTGCAACCTCGCTGTTGCTCTGTGCAGTTCCTGGCTGTTGCTACCACCTCATGCCCATGTGGGAGCACCGGGGCTCCCCATGGGCCCATTTTTTCCTCTCTTCCAGCGATTCCTGGCCTCACAGCCCTGGGAAAGGGGAGGACACTTATGCACCATGTGCATCATGGCCTTGCGAGTGCACATAGTCTGGAGCCCCTTTGTGAGGAAAGGAAAAGGGAAAACCCAGCAGGTTTGTGGATGAGTCTTGGGAGAGGAAGAGGAAGATGCCCTTCCTCATCACCGTCCCCCTGGGGTTGCCCTGGAGCTGGCTGGGATTTATCAAAAGGGTTTAGCAAAAGCCTCCCCAAAGCAGAGGTGACGACGAGGGACTCTCACTCATCCCAGCACCAAAACCCATGGGAGGAATTTCTTGGCAACGCGACACCAAAGGCAGATAGAGGCCAAATCCGAGCGGGGCTCAAAGAGCTGGGCATCTCGGGCACCAGGAATGGGCAGGCCCCTCAGCCGACCCAGCAACGAGAAGCTCCTTGGAGCGGTTACGGACACCGCTGGCAATCATGATGTGGAGCAGAGAAGAAGGGGAAAAAAACCCATCCCATCCGTGGCCAGGATCAAAGTGCCGTGCCGCTTGGACGCCCGTGCCGGAGCCATTTCCAGGTTTATTTGTGCGCGCTGCTGCTGTGAAAGGCTGCTTTGTTCCCAGGGCCACGGCACTGCGGAGCCGCTCCAGGCAGGCGGCAGCGCTTCCCGCGCCCCGGCATCCCCGGGGGCACCGGCCCCTTCCCGGGTGGCCGCGCAGGTGCTGGGCACGGCGGGCGCTGCCGGGCGGCTGCGCTTTGATCCCTCTGGGAATCGGCCGCTCCTCCGCGCGTGTCCCGGATCAGGTGCCGCCCGCCGCTATTTGTGTCGTGAGTGATGTCGGGCCAAGCGCCCCAGCCTTCCTGCTCGCCCCCTCTTCCTCTCACGTCTTCCCAAGCTGCAGGCCAAAGTGACGCTCTTGTTTGTGCTGCCTTTTTTTTTTTTTTNNNTTTTTTTTTTTCTTTTAAATAAGAGCTATTTTTGCTTCCTGGCCTGTTTCGCAAGATGCACCATCCACACAGCTGGAATCACCCTCAAACAGCTGCTTCTCGGCACAGGCAGCATCTCCTTGGACTTGCTCAAAGTACCCCTGGGCAAAAGCAAATGGAGTTGGGGTCCACAGGCCCGTGTCCTGCATCCCCAGGGCTCACATTCCTTACGTCCTGTATCCCCAGCTCTCACATTTCACGTCACCATGTCCTGCATCCCCTCCATGTCCCACATTCCCCGTGTCCCACATCCTTTGTGTGTGTCCCGTGTTCCCACGTCTCACATCCTCACACCCTGCACCCCATATCCCGAAGTCCCGTGTCTCACATCCTCATGTCCCACATCCCCCCGCGCCAGACCCTCCCTCTCCTCCCGCTGCCAGGCGAAGGCAGGAGGGCGCAAGGCTGCATCACGTCACTCCGCCTCTGAAGTGGCCAAAACCAGCTCAGTTTAAATCATCCCCGGGTTTAAGGCAAGGCCAGACCGGCCGCGCTAAGCGGCTCTGAGCGCTTTCTGTGGGAGGAAGTTTGTGTTGCCTTTGGCTGCCGGAGCGCCTGGCACCTGCCTTGGGCGCGCCGGGCTCTGGCTCTGCCTTCCTGCCGCTTCCTCTCCACGGCAGGAATGGGGAAAGGGGGACCACAAGGCTCGTGGTTCCCGCCACCCCTCGCAGGCGGAGCAGGGATCGCGCCGGGACACAGTGCTGGAATCTTGGCCCAGCCCGGCTGGTCCCCCGGCCCCCAGGGCCCTGCGCTGCCGAGTTAATTCCCTCCTTCCTGCCGCTGACTCCTCTGCTGGGAAGCGGCCCCTGGATTTTTTCGGCTTGCATCATGCGGTGGGGCCGAGCCAGCCGGGCCGCAGGCTGCCACTGCCGGGGGCACATGCCAGGAGCTGGGATTTACAAAGGCTCCAGAGGGAGCCGTGTGCCCGGGATGAGGCGGGAGGTTGGGCACTGCTGGAGGAAACGCTGGTGCCCACCGGGACAGAGGGCTCTGGGGCAGGCGGTGCGATGTGGGCAGCGTCCTGGGGGATCTTCAACCCCAGGGAACCCCCTCTTGGGATTCGGCAGCTGAGCGTCCCCTGGGCCAGCGGCTCCTGTGGGGCAACAAGGACATCGCCCCTCTGTTTTCACATGCGGAATTTGTGTTTTAACCTTTTGCTCCGGTTTGGTTGAAGCCCGGAGAGCAAGATGATGCGATTTCCTGTGAAACGGAGATTCTGGGTCCTTGTCCAACCCCTAATCCACCAGTTTACTTGAAAGCTCCTGGCCCCAGCTCCAAGCTGGATGCTCCCCAGGGAAGCGCTGTGTGCATCATTGCTGCGCCCGGCCGCGGCCTTCGGCTCTTGCCAAGTGCCAGAAAATGCCCCACGCTTCCTGGTGCTGCACGCAGGGATGTGACACCTCTGGGTACTGCAGGCAGCGGGGCTGGGGCTCGACTGTGGCTTTCGGGGAGGTGGGATGCTTTTAGGAATGGTCAAGTGCTTTGGGAATGGTGGGGTTCTTTGGGAAGGCGGGATGCTTTGGGAAGGTGGGATACTTTCTGTGTCGCAGCACCACAGCTCTCTCCATTCGGCACTTTGGGCAGCCGTCGTGGCGCCGCCGCGTCCCCCGCGCAGCTGGCGAAGCCGATGCCAAACGTGCAGGCCGGGGAGGTGGCCGCTGCCGGCGGGAAGCGCGCGGGGGCGGCTGACCTCACAATTTCCACCACTGCCTCCCGTTCTGAAGGGGAAAACCAGCCACCCCGGGGGCTGCTGCCCAGCCATGGCCAGGACCATTCCCTGCCTGGAAAATGGAGACCCGCAGCCTCCCCCGAGCATCCTGGAGCTTCCCGCGCCCAGCCCCTGGGTGCCACCGCTGCCCGAGCAGGGTCCCATATCCCAGCCATGGCAGGGAAGCCAGAGGCCTCGCGGGAAGCACTGCGGCCTTGTCGAGGATGGAAAAATCCTCGGGATCTGCCCTTTCTCCGCGAAGACATCTGAGCTGGGCGGTGTTTTTCTTTCCATCCAGTCAGCGCGGCCGCTTGGAAATTTCCTACGGCGGCTCCCGGCTGTGATGTTTTCATAGCGAAGCAGCCGGCTGGCAGAGCCCTGAACGGGGTCCGCCAGTTAGTGACTTACATCTTCCTTGTAACTCCACCTCATTAGCCTTTATGAAATAGAAATAAATCAAAACACCCACCCCATCCCCCAAAAAGAGGACCCCTCCATCCTCAGGAGGGGCACGAATTCCCTCCCGGCTGCTCGGCTCTCCGCTGCCGCTGCTCTGGCGCCGGCTCCCGGGAAGAGGCTGGTGGCGGCCGCGGGCCGGTGTGTCCCGCACGGCTCCTGCCCTGCCGCTCTCCACTGCGTCATCGTCATCATCGGTGTCATTGTTACTGCTGCTGCTGCTATTATTACTCTTATTGCTCTCAGTGCGGTTATTACGAACCGCAGCTCCTTCCTGAGCACTGGCCCCAGGTGGTGACGCTGTCGATGACACTGGGAAAGGACCCGGCAGCCTTGAAGGAAGATGGTGCCGGGGAGGGTGGTGCTTCCCACTCTTGGAAATGGCCTTTCTGCCCTGTTTGGGTCTGGGGAATGGGGGTTTCTGCCCTGTTTGGCTTGGATGGCCCTAACTCAGGAATCTGAGAAAGCGCTGACTCAGCAGAGAAAAAAGCTGACTTGGCAATTTGAGAAAATGCTGGGCCGGCTTTTTTTTTTTTTTTTTTTTGAAACGGGCAACTCAGCGGTTTGGCAAAACGCCGCTCGTCGGGCTGAGAAAGAAACGCCGACTCATGGGTTTGCAGGGAGCCTTTGATCCCAGCGCCGGTCGCAGAGCCGTTTTGTCCCTCTCCCAAGTTTCCCGGGATGTTCCCACAGCTCCTCCGGCCCCCGGCTCCAGGGACGGCTCCCTGGGGTTGGCCCTTGTCCCTCTCTGCTCCGCGAGCCCCAGGCAGCCCCCACGGCCATGGGAAGTGGGTGCTGGTCGGGAGCAGTGCAGAAGGGGCACACGGTGCCAGCCGGGAGCTGAGGACCTGGAAAAGGCATCTCCGAGCACCAGGGAAGGGCCACGATCCCATCTACACCCGTGATATCTCCCGTTTTCACTCTTTCGTGATGCTTTTAAAAGTGACCCATGTGGAGCTGATCCGCCTTCGCACCAGCTGCATTTCCGAATTTATTAGAAACATCCTCCGAAAACATTACATGTCAATGTGCTTTATTGCAATTCTTTTTTTATTGCATTTTTTGATCTAGAGCAAGTAGGCCCAGGATGCTGAGTGTCTGGGATTTAAAAGCCCAACCATCTAGTAAAAGAAAGTACAGCAAAATTGTAACACATCGGGTGACAAGTACAGTGTTGCATTACTGATCTAGAAACTACAGTATGACTTGTCCGAAAACACTAACATACAATTGGTTTCCTTATGAAGCAGTTTGTTTCTTTTTAAAAGTTAAACTACATGAATTCCTTTTTTTTTTTCTTTCATTAATATTTTTTGACTACACCATAAACGACAGAAGAACAGGTTTTACACAAATAACAAACAGGAGTACCGAGTTACATGCTGGAATTCAGCGGGAGAAAAAGAAGAAGCCCTCAACAGCTTCCCGAGAAGCAGCGTCACAGCAGATGCAGTTTCCTTGAAGAAAATGGAATTTAAGTAACAAAAAGCCGCGGCAACGCAGAGGTGGGGCTGCTGTTTCAGCCCTCGCTCCGGCTCCTCCGGCCCCGCTGCCCGTCAGCTCCGGACAGGATGGGGCTTTAGGCCTATTTGAACGCGCGAACGCTGAGCTGCATCTTGAGGGAACGCAAGAGGGTTTCTTCTTTTAAACCTTTGCTGTGAAACAATTTTTTTTTTTTTACTGTTTGTCCCAGAGTAAATAATGATCAAACCCAAATTCAGTCACTTTAAAAAAAACAAGAATAAAAAACCAAACAAGAAAGGAAGTCCGTAGTTCGGGGTTTCAGGAGCACGTAGTCAAGATGATCACAACAGACGCCTTCTCGTCCGACACAGACGCACCCACCCTTGCCCGGGCGCACGTCGGGATGCGCCAGCGGCGGATCCCGCTCCGCTCCCGCGGGTGGCGCCGCGGACAGCCGACGCGCGTCGGTGCGGCTGTGAAGATACCTTACACTTATCTATATACACACAGTACGGACACACGCACGCGCACGCACACTCACATAGGATGCAGACCGCCACGACCCCGTGGTGCAGAAACAGCCGGATTTACAACATTAACAGGTTTCGTCTAACGTCTCCTCGCCGCCACAGGAGGGGCCACGCGGGGCCGCGCTCCCGGGACACCCTGGGACACGCAAGGGATCCCTGCGGCTGCTCCCGGGTTTGCCAAGGCCAACCCTGCGGCGGGAGCTGGGGGCTGGGGAGGAGCGGCCGCTGCAGCCACTTTGGTTCACCCGGGTTATCAGGGAAGCAATTTTTTCCCCATGGAGAAGAGGGCCTGTGTCCATTTGTTCTGCCTCGGAAGCTCATATTCCATTTTCGCAAAGGCAACGTTTTGGGTGAATGGCGAGTCTGGCCACCGCGTCGCCACCCGCGCCGAGCGCAGCACAGAAACACGAATCCTGCAGGAGCCGCGCGGCACCGGCCTCAAGCGCCAGCGCGTCGACCCCGTCACCATCCTGCCCGTTAAGCGACCTGCAGATGCTCCTTGCCACCCACCCTCGCCAGCAAGTGGGAAAGAGGAGAGATTTTTAAAGGAATCTTCCCTTTCCCGTGTGGTGGAAGCCCTTGCTGCCCGCAGAATGCCAGAGTCACAGCAGTGCTGGACAGCCCAGCGCCATCCAGACGCTCCTCGCTCAGGACCTGCCCGCTCGGGCTGCTTTTCCCACAATCCTGCACCGGTTTGTGCTGGAGACTCAGTCCCCAGTGCCAGAGGAGAGCAGGGAATCAGCAACGCCAGCGACCGCCCAGCACGGAACGGGGGAGCAAGTTCCCAGGCGCTTCCATCGCTCATCTGGGTGAGCGTCTCCCGTAGCCGACCCGCCTCGCTCTGCTTTGGGGATGTATTTTGACTTTGCTGGTCTTCCCAAAGCGAATGCTTGCAAATTAACAGAAGGAAGCTACACGTAAGGAAGTCCGATTTGAAACGCAATCCAAACGAGACCCCGACTCATCATAGTGCTTTGTAGAAACTGCGTGTTCAACCTGCCTCTCACCCTCCTGGGCCACACACAGTACCTGTTTCTTGTCTGCGCAATGCAGCAAACGTACGAGACTCACTAACATCTCAGATTTGTATTCCCTGTTAGTGTAACAAAAATAAAAAACAAACAGACATTCAAAAATAGAAGATTGTTCAAGTACCAAATAAGGGGCTTTTCCAAATGGAGGCTGTGACACCTCTCAGCGACTCTGCCGCATCTGGCCGTGGGGCTGCCCTGCTCTGCCGAGCGCACGAGGTGTTGGGCGACCGAGATCCCTCCTCCCCTCGCCTCCCAGAACGGCACCGAGTGTCAGCATCCACTTCCACAGTCCCCACTAGAGCTGCCTGGCTCCGCCAAGGGCAGGGTTTGGGCTTTGTCCTTCTCTGACTTTAATTCAGGTATGACTAAACGCAAGCTCTTTCCCTAGAGATGCTCTTGGCTGGGGAGGTCCTGCTTACACGAGTGTCAGCAAGAAAAGAATCAGGCCCGTCACAATAAATGGAAAATTTCTTGACCCTCTGCCACGTCAAGAGAAACGGGCGTGGAAAGAGCGTTTTGTTTTTGGCATGGGACAGAGGGCTGGACTGGATGCAAACTCTCGACTCCAGCTACAAAAGGGGCAGATCAGCTCGGCAACCCACCGCCTGCGGGAGATAAAGAATGAATGAGAAAACAAGGACCAAATCTGGAGCATTTCGAGGGGAAAAGATGCACCACCGCGTATCATTTTTCACATTCTATTGCGCAGCAGCCCAAATATCAAGACATCCCTCTAAGTTCATAGATTGGTTCTTTCCATCCTAAGATCACTTGCAATCAAGAAAGGATCTAGTGGGAAAAGATCTGTAACTCGCTACCTTCAGCGAACGTGGCACTCCTGGCTGGTGCAACGGGGTCGATGGCACCTGTGGAAGCAGACCTGAGCTCCCATCCACACGGGCACAAAATACTGAATCACCCCTGATCCCTGCAAATGTACTTCAAAACAGGTTAGAAGTAACTGTGCATATTAGAGTTTCAACATTATCCCCCCACCCCCATTTAACACTGTGCAAATTTAGTTATTTAACTCTACATATATATTCAACACAACCCGGGTCAATGCAGTCAGCGCTCCTCCATCCGCAGCCCGATAGAAAGCGGCTGCTCCGACAGTGAGACTATTTCCCGCCTTCCTCCCTATGTTTTGACTCTTGAAACCAAAACTTTCTCACATCTTACTGCTTTACAAGACCTTGAGTTCCTTTGTTTTGCCTTTATGTTCACATTTCCTGTATTTGTTTTAGCCTTAACAGCTGTTTTTGTACAAGGTGCAGTCCTGTACCTCATAGGCCCAGTTCTGACTCCTCAGCCACGGAGCCACGGGAGGACCTGGGAGCCATGGGGCTTCCCACAGCTTTAACGCTACTGAGCAGAGTTGGGCCAGGCAGAAGGAAGGCGGCAGGACCAAGCCCTTGCCTGGGGATTACACCTGCTACACGTCAGCCGGTTTTATACCCATCTTCACTTGCCATACGAGTGCAAAACCCATGCAAAAAGAACATGTCCCATGGCATGCGAGAGCGAAAAATGGGTGATAATCCTAGCAGACGGGACTTGAGGCGCCTACATCAGATGCAAAGAGCTACAGTGGCAAAACAGACACTCAGAACCATTGCTGAAGCTAGAGGAGGCAAACACAAGCAGCACAGGCTGCATCTGCCCGTGACGGTCCCGCTCTGAAGCTGGGGAGGGTGGGGGCTTCACGATGGCTTTGGGCTCTGCGCGTGTTGTCCACAGCAAACGCACCAGCTGCTATCAGCAAAGAGATCAGAAAGAAAGAGGGACCAGATTCTGAATTCAGTCACACCACCATAAAGCCAAGATGCCTCCACGGACGCCAATGGAATTATATTGTATTTACATTGGCAGAAATGGGGCTGGAGTCCGGACCAAGACCTCACAAGATCAGCAAGATCCCGCTACGAGGAAACGTCAGACAGCCCCACTTTTACACCGCTGCTGTCAGTACTCCGCGGGTGTGCCAGGATTTACGAGCCTGGAAGTAGATCCTGGCTTGTTTAAAACAAAAATCAAGCTCGAGTCCTATCTAACAAACACAGTAAATGTAAAACCCTTCAGCTGGTTCATTCCTTTCCCAAAAACAAGAATCAGAAATACATGCGCCATCATTTTGTAATGCTAACATTGCAAGAGCCAAGCCCTGAGAGATTGCAGGAGCACAGAAAACAACCAGACACTCCTCTCGCACAGATTTTTCCACAGGAATTAGGCACCTGGCTATCATTTGTGCCTTTGAACTGATTTCCCTCATTAGGTGTTTGGCCTGAATCCAGCACTAAGGGAACATTAGATGCACAAGAGGTGAGAATGACAGCTTTACAGTTACCAGATTAGAACTGCAAATCATCCAAGAGGTAGGGCAGGTTTCTTTAAAAAGAAAAATTTCCATGTCCACATACAGCTGGAGAGTCCACTCCACAGCAAGGCTAAGAGCAAAGCCTAAGCCTGAGTTTTCCTTTGCCTGGGGAAGCGAGAGAGAAGGGATGTACATGGAGATGACGTGGTCACTTTGAGACCTGCCTGCACTAACTGGCTTCTCCTCTACTCAGCCCAGCTAAGTTTCATAGTCTTTTCTTTAATGAGAAAAAAATGGCATCTACAGAGCCTTTTGCCTGGAAGTTACGCTCTACCTGATTACAAAGCACCCGGGAAGTACCAGGGTCAATAGTGCAAAATGAAATATCTCACGGGCAGAACAGGCAATTCCGCCGCCCTTCCCGCAACTGCCGGCAGCACTCCAGGTTTGCCGCTTCCCTGCTTGGAATTCATGACATTCAGCTAAATAATACTCCTAGTGCCTCTGGTGATTTTACACTTTCAACACCACCAGGCCTAGCAATTTGAGCAGGAAATCAGCAATAGGGTCAGAAGCAGGTCCAGAAGTTCCCAATGTGTCGGCTCCCATTTGCGGGACTGTCGGCTTCCTGCCCTGCACAATGGACGCGTTTCAAGGGAACCGTTTCCAACAGAGGAACAAAAGCAACTTTCAAGGTTGCACACTGAACAATTGCTTTGCCAGTTGTGCTTTGATGCCAAGTGGTTCAGTTTGCCAAACTTAACTCTTTTTTTTTTTTTATTTTATAACCCTAAGGAATGGAAATAAGCTGCTTTGTATACTTGTGGTGTGTACTTTCTTCTTTCCAAGGAGGGGATCAATGGGGTGATTGCTATACCTGACACAGCCCAGGACTATCTCCTCCAGTACCTGACAACAGCCCTTGCCCAGGGAAGGTACCAAATACCCACTATCTGAGGAGTACAGCTCTCTTCCCTTCCTCTGTTTTGCATAATATACAAAATAACAAGAGAGGTCAGATTATACCAGTGTAAAATCTTGCTTAGCTACAGTGATGTGAAAGCTCAGAATCAAGCTTGCAAAGAACAAACGAGAGATTCAATTAGCATGCTCACTTTTAACTACTCCCCATGAAATAATTTGGTTCGGAGTAAGCCATCCAGAAGCATTAGATTGCACCTCTTTTACATCAAAACTAAGTGTTACAAGAGTCAGTCACTGTTCAGCAAGAGAACTGCAACAGCTGAGTGCAAGTTTCATTCTAGTTTACATTCTGAAGCACGGCATCGTTAAAAATCGAAAACAGAATCCCAAGCCGAGGAATGGGAAGTAGAATGATGGAGATAGAGAGGACAGTGAGCAACTACATCAGGTCAGACAAATTAGCGTTGTGAAGCCACACAATGTTTTAGCTTTTCCTTTTATTTGTTTCAAGTTTTGGTGTAGAAAGTATGTGCGGATGCTAATGCAGCCTTTCCCATAAGTGCTTAATCTAGCAAGAAACAAAGTTTTGGTGGGTTCAATTTGGTTATAAGTGTTTCTTTTAAGCGAAGACCTGTAGTGCCATTGAAACCAAAACTTTGTTACTGTTGGCAAAAAAATAAAGCAACTTTTCTTTACAAGCATTTTTTTTTCTTCCATTTAAATAAAAACCTGAAGCTTTCCCATAATTCCTTTGGTCTTCTCTCACCAAATTTCACGCTACCTCAAGACAAGCCTCTTTTGGAAGTTTGTCTGAATCACAGCGAAGCTGCTAAAATTAACAGAGAAGAATTGCTGTGGTAGAGTTTCCCTCCTAGTTTCTTGGGCTTTAAGACTGAAAGACATTACTGATGCCTCAAACAGAGGCCTCACATTGTCTCTACAAGAACAAGAGAAAACAGGATCCAATTAGAAGTTCCACTGAAGGTGCCTGGCAAAAAATTTTCTCCATAAAATGATGTTTTGCTTCCAGTATTTTTGTATGCGTTGCGTTGAGTCTTTTACCCTCATAAGGAAACAAAAGTATCAGTGTAAAAGCACAGCTGAGCTTTTAAGGTAGCACCAGGACACCTACACCCAAGTTGTCGTCTTGTTGCTGCTAGGCCTCTTTTTGATTCACATTCACAGAATCACTTCTTGTGCAAAACAAGCAGTCTAAGGAGAAAGAATGCCCTCCAAGTTCTAATAAAAATTGTAGAAAAGAATCCAAGACAGCCAACATTTTCCTCCTCCCTGGGATTTATCTGCAAAGAGAGGGAGGCATCTGTGCGTAGACAGGGTAGGCAAGCCTGACATTTAGGGAATCATTGTGTTGGACAAGGGATGTCTGCTGGTAATGAAGAACCAAATCCTTAAGCGTGCTGTACAGGTTATATGGCTCTGCAAACCCATAACCTCTTGGAGTGCTGTAGATCACACAGTGCTTCACTTCTCCATCAGCTCTGCAAGTAAGGAAAAAAGGAGTTTAACATCAAAGAACAAACCCAAAGTGACAGTCTATTAACAATTAACTAACACAGCAACCTTGCCACTCACTAAATTACATAATGGAGTACCCAGTAGATGCAAGTAGAGGAGATTAATATAGTCTGTGAAGAAACAGTGCTTCAGGGCATGTGATTAAACACTCTTACATAATAATCCACATAAGAGGCCTCTTCTATCCCAGCAGCACAATTCCCTACTGCATTGTTCTCCAAATGTTTCTTGGAAAAAGAGTCAAGAGCTTAACCAAGGAGATAAGCACCTGAAGTCAGCAATAACTTTGTGCTCAACTTATTTGGAAAGCTGTCAACTAAGCGAACAAGCCAAAACCCACATGTTCCTAGGACCTACGGAGTATTTTGTGAGATAGAGCACTAACGTTCAATGTGCATTTTCTAATGTTAAGCATGGCATGCGTTCAAGTTGGTTCATTATCTGAAGTCATAGTGATTGAGTCCCTAACTTGGCAAAGCATTTACTGGAACACATTATTTCCAAAGCTGCTAGAATAATTTATCTGCCAAAAAGATCGAGTATTATGTAATCCCTGTACTGAAGCCTTTTACAATCCAAGTCACATGTCTGAACAGGTTACATTATGCCCTGCCTTTGCTATCCTGCAGCATGATACCAACCAAGTGGAAGCATCTGATGAACCTGTCACTTCAGTGACTGTGACAAACGTGTTCTGAACATAGCAGACACTACAACCTTCAGTTACCTTGAGGTGAAATACCTTCACATATTTATTTCCCTGACTTGCTTTCAGAGGCAATTAACCTCATGAGAAATAAATCAGTGAAAGCCATTTTGCATTCCAAAATAGGCTTGAAGGATTTTTAGATAATAGAACCAGAGTATTTCTGGCGTCCATTATACCAGCATAAAATCAAGTGAAATACTAGGGGGAAAAAATCAACACAAGGCTGGTGCAATTCAAAACATCAGGTAAGAGTATAAGATCTCCTCTGAAGATCTATCCTCCATTGTCTTAAATGCACAACAGGAGGAGTCTGGAGTTTGGCACGTCTCGAAATGAGAATAGATGATGTTACAGCATTACAGTACAGCTCTCCTTTCCACATGTTCCTTGGTAGATAAAAATAGGGTAGATTTCAGCCTTAAATTGCTTATGACCTTAGAGCTTTGAGGTGGGATTCTTCAGAGGTTTGTACTACCAATTGTGGGGAAAGGACTGTTAGGACTAGTTACTACATTTTCAAAACAGGTTTTTCTAACAAAGCTATGCCATTCTCAACTTCCTGCAAATATGCAACAGGTTTCTATGTGTTGGCCTAAAAATGTGATATATATTTGTGAACTGAAAACTTATGGGAGAAAAGGAAATTAGACTTACACCACAGAACAAGCATAACATCCTTTCTTGCTGCTTTCTCGAATTAAAAATGCTCCATCAGGTTTCCCACAGAGCAAGTCTTCTGCTTGGATTCGGTTGAGGTCCCCAACAAACCAAGTTTTCTCATCATGATGTGGAAGGTTTTCATCTTCTTCATTCACAAAGTACGTGCTGCAAGAGGGGATCAATTTAACTTAGCTTCTGTTTAGCAAAGGAGTTAAGAGGACAAACAATTTGTTTTTGCAGAATTCCAAGTGACATATAAACCCTCAAATGTGGATGTCAAGCTCCTACTGGTCGTTTGATACCAACTCATAGCCTTTAATCCTAGAGGTTTCAATGTGGAACTTATTTTTCTCAACTTGACTGTAACAGTAAATATTTCGGCAGAGTTACTGCCTCAAATGACATTAGCATCCCTAGAGAATTCCTTCCTTTCTCTGCAATCCTTTACAGAGAAGCTAGTGCTTCATATTACCAATATCCACAAAATATACCACTTATCAATGCATCACTTCTCAGTAGAATTAAAAGTACAATGACACTTACTCATCAATATTTTCATTTTTGATCCCCAGCCAGTCATTTATTCGCTTCTGTCTCACTCCTTTATGGTTGAGCCATCTGCCAGAAGAAGAGAGCATTAATATATTATTGTAGACTATGTGTGCAGGTTTTCTTATCGATCAAGCAGTTCAGACACCAGGTCCTGTAGAGAAACAGTGTAGAGCTTAATTTGCTCTCTGCTAACAAGAGCCAGAGAGAAGGCCCAGATAGCCCACATTGCACAAAAGCGCCTTCCTGAATAGCCTTCCAAGTGCCACCTCTACTGGGCACAGCAGAGAGCAATGAAGTAGCCTCTTAACTGGAAAAGAGGAGGGTACAGTACAGAGAGAAGTATTGCCTCTGCACAGTGCAGGCCAGAGAAGAAGCTGAATAGAAACTGTGACAGATGCTTATTTTCCTGAGAAAACAAAACAGGTGTCGCGTCTAACCACCAACTTCTTTAACCACCTTACATCACCTTTTTAGAGAATGTATTGCCCACTGCTTTCTGCCAAAAACAGTTATCCCAGGGCAGTGACTCCAGCACAAGGACATTAAGGGGTGGGTAACAGAGGTGTCTTTGAAATCAAGAATAGGACGAGGGTAACATCTGCTACACCAGCACAAAAACTATCAACTTTTGTTGCAATAGTGGGCACAGGTTTTGGTTGAAACCACATTTAACCTAAATGATACTTTATTTACATGAGTCACAGAATATGCGCAGGCCCTTTAACTCTGACAACTGCAGTAATAAAGTAATGAAGCCAGGAAGAGGCCAACCAATTACTCAGATATCCCATGCCAAGGTTTAATACCACATTAGTACTCACACCACTTTAGTTATGAAAAGAAAATTAAATTCCCATTACCCTGATGGAGCAGTCATTAACCTGGTTTGTCAGAGACACCATTTTGAAGCACAGGTCAGGCTTACTTACACAAGATACTGATCTCTGATTTTGCGGAGCTGAATTAGGTCAGGCTTGATACTGTTCATTTTCTTATCAGTCTCTCTGTTGTCCAGAGCTTGTTTTTTCAAATCTTGTTCCAGACGCATTTTGCTATCATGGATCTCACCCAAGCGTGATTTTAATTTCTCGTAGTTCATCATAATCCTGCAAATAAATGTGCAGTTTTTGAGAGGTGAAGTCAATCCTGTCCGTCCAGAGGGACTGAACCTTACTGACAGCAATGCAAATAAGACACCCAAGAACTACTGCAACAGCAGTTCCTTCCCTCTTCCCCCACACCTTAACATAAAAATCACTATGTGAGTGCCAGAAAGGCACAAGACCTTTTTGCTAGAAGGTCAGCTACCCTTTCGCCTATCATCTATGGCAAGAGTTTTCAGTCTGTGGATCTTACATTCACTTAAGTTATAAGTATCTTCAAGCAAGGAGATTCAAAACCTCTATGAGCTGACACCAAAAAAAATGCAAAACAGGACCTTTGACCAAATCCTGTTCTGCAATAAGGACAGCTTTCATTAGTAATTGGTGCACAGGCACTCAAACACATGGTCAAGCAACAAGTGTTCTGTATCAAGTCAGCCTGATGATTGAGAACTACACACTGCAAACACTGCATTTCAGGAAAAAAAACTTTTGAGTTCATACTGTAGCTTACAGGCATTCACCTTGTATAGCAGCCCCAGAGTCAAAGTTTTAGAAAAATACATATGTAAACATGGCCCTTCTTTGTAAGTAAGCACAGCTTGAAAGCCTACCGTTCAATTTCTTTGTCATTCCCCTCTCTGCGAAATCTCTCAATGTACTCCTTGCTGTAGCGCTCTTGTGAGTGGCACTGCTCCTCAAATATCTTAATAGTTTCATTAAATGCTTCAATTGCGGTCCTCTTCATCTGAATTTCCTGTGTGGGGAAAGAGTCTTTGTCATTTGTTCATGATGCAGATGATAACACAAGACTCAATTATATTCTCTAAATTGACTGATATGATGAACTTTTCTCCCCCTACAAGTCGAAATGTGATTAATCAGGTTTTATTATAGTGCAAGTGCCTCAGTAGTCATCTCTTCTATGCCCCCTTCTAGTAAATTTACATTCCCCCAACCTCAAACGATGCCCTTTATTAGGGTGCAAGCCCTTTTGGAACTATTGTAGTCTTCCTTTTCATCTTCATTTTCAGGTAGACTGAACACCCTTCCAGCAAACACTCTCCCCCTATCAGTCCAAATACCATATTGGCACTTTCTTAATGCATAAAATTTGATAGGAACACGACTTCACACATAACTGGACCAAGCCCTTCCAGTATTCTTACTGCAGCAAGCAGCAGCTGTAAATATTCAGCAGCTGAAATAGTGGCCTGCAGTGCAAAGTTTGCACAGGATGGTCTTCTCCACTGTTCTGCATTATAATAGAAAGCTCAGCTCCTATTTCTTCCTTATCCTACACCAACAAATTATATTTATTGTGCTTCCTTCCCATCAACCTTCACATCTTCTTGCTCTATTACAAACCAATTTCAGTATCTTTTTCCTTGTATTTTTGAACCTGAATTGACTGTGCTAGGTTTAATACATTAAAGCCTTTTATTTTTAAAAAAAAAAACAACATGAAACAGACTCTGCAGATAACTGCAGTGGAACCAACCTGGGATGTTCTGGTATATTCTTCATACAGTTTGTCATACTCTTTACTCTTTTCTTGATACTGGGCATGATACTCTTGAAGCTTTTTACCTACTGCATCTATGTTATCTTCTTTCACCAACTGATCCTGTATATACAAAAAGCTATTAAGTCTTCAAGCAAAGCAGCTTTTCCTTAAGAGTATTCGCGCATCCACTCATACACACTTGCATTTCTACAGATATTAGTATAACTTTTATAATTAGGTTTCTACAGAACACACAGACACCAAATTGAAATCCCTCTTTCTCCTGCACAACAAGTTCCACATTTTAAAAAGAGCAGCAACTGGAACTGTGGGACACTAGGACTGATAAAAACACTACAGACCCCTCAAATACCTGACAACTTAGTCTACGCTCCTATCTTAACTTGGAGAAAAGAGAAAGTCAATTGCTCAGAATTGGAAATTAAAGATCAGAGCTTTTTCCAAAAAGCTCTTCATTTTTTTCCCTTTAAAACACAGAAATGTCTTAGACTACTGAATAAAAACATCCCCCCAAAATGCTAAAAAAGCTGCATGGCTAAGCACAAAGCAAGCAGTGACATAGCTCAGAGATGCCTTTCAAGGGCAACTTCAGCTGTCTAGCACAGTGCCCTGGAGCCCCTCATGGGCCCAAGGGAAAAAAGGCTCCTCAAACAGGCTCAAGGTTGTTGCATACTGCTTCATTTTCCTATTAGACTGCTCAGACGGAGACTGATAGCTTTATGAAATGCAGGAGAAAGCTTAAATATCTAGAGAATTTTGAAGACAGCTTAGTGTGAGCTGTCAAAGAGAGGTCAAATATGAAAACTCATATTTTGCAAGTTTTCAAGCAAAAGAAGTATGTATGGGGAAAAAAAACAACAATCAAACTTTATAAGATAAAATGGTCATATGGTTGCACTTTTTTTCTTGCCTACACTAATAGGTGCAGTGCTCTGATGAAGACCTTACCTGCTGATAGCGGGACACTGGATACATCAACTTCACATCAAGCTTTGGGTTATACTGAGCAAGAGACTCATTGCGGTAGTGGTTAATCAGTTCCACAACAGAATTAAACGTCAGTGGATCAGAAAAGCCGTATTTTCCATCCCGATGATAGATCTTTATCAGTTTATTGTTGCCACCCTTCCTGCAAAACAGTACAGTCATTTAGAGATTTTACTGCATATCTCCTATCCTCTTCAACATTGTGGCTGCTAACAAAAACAGTGAAATTCCTGGGCAAGAATCTTTGAGCCAGTCAGACAGTTAAATAATTTTAACTCTCGGATTATGGCTATAATTGTCTAATTATAAAGCTTAATTTTATAATTATCCTTTATATACTAACAGGTATAAGGTAGTTCAAGAATCAATACACACAATTATCATTGTGTATTATTTGAACATGAGCAAAGCCCAAAGCAAACCACTTCCTATGTGCTCATTCTGGAGCCAGCTTAACATACTAAAGGCCTAACTTAGCTAGTAGCTTTTCAGGAATGCTTAAGGCTCAATAAAGGAGCCCTATTAAAACGAAACCCCAGTATTTCCTGGACTTCAGGGTCACTAATAGTGTACAAGTGAGCATATATTTATACAGTGATTAACAAGTCTTTCAAGTTAGGGATGCTAATACAGGATATGCTAACCAAAACAAAATCCTTTGAGGATTACAACATAGCTGTAAATTTAGGACTTTACATTATCCAGATTTATACATCCTAGCAGTTTCCACAAATACGGTTTATTTTTTCTCTTTTCACCAACAGACTGTTTAGACAATACTCTGTCCTTCCTGCACTTTCAGTTACGGTTCCTAGAAACATTTGCTTCAGACAAATAACCAAACCATGCCAGACCTTAACATCCAGGTCTTGAACTTCAAGGTACAAGTCAGGGTAGAACTTAAATCACATGCTTGAGGTCATAAAACAACTGAAACTCATGGCAACATCAAATATACATAAGAGCAACTCCCAAAGGAGAACTACAGCTGCAGTGCCTCACATATCCTCCCAATTTGCCTGTAATGACCAATCTTGAGAGCCTGGCAGAGGCAAGTGGCTGCACATTCTGGGCAAACACATGTGTGTGCAGCTAGTCACAAGAGGTCTGCTGTCTAAATGAGCTAGAGCATCTCTGAGAAGCCTGCCACTCGTGGGCTATTTTAATGATGAACGTGCCTCCAATTCAACATTTCCTCAACTTTAGATCAGAAAGCACAAGATGCTCACTTTACGAGGACACGGTGTTCAATTATCTGGAGCTGCACAGATGAGATTATTCATCACATTCCTATTGATCAAAGCCCTTATTCACACTTTTACCTCGGCACTCCTGAGTGGCTGCCCTCCTGAACCCCATTTAATTCACTGAGACCCTTACAGTACTGCTCAGTTCATGGTCAGGATTGTTGAATCTGTACAGAACAGACCATCACACCCAGCTACTCGTTTGCTCATTCTGTGATCTGTCACATCTTCGTGCATCCATCTCAACTGGGGCCATGCCAGCCCTTCAGCGCTACTGCTGTCACTGGGACAAGAAGGAGCTGCGCAGGGCTGACTCCGCAGAATGCCACCTCTCAGCACTTACCGCAGCGTCAGGGTGTAGTCTCCCTGCATCTTGGTCGACGCATCGCGCACTAGGAACGTTCCATCTGGCATGTCTCGTAATTTGTCATTTACTTCTTCCCTGGAGAATGGAAGGGAAGATAAGAGTTAGAAGACATGAAGACACAGTCTCTCTACTATAGGTATGAATACCCAGGCTCTTGATATCAGCAGGGGTAAGGAGTTTTGTTTTCAAAATATGAAGCAATCTGCATTCAAAAATCAGGCTCTGCAGTCTTTTAGGCCACCTAAAGAAAGTTCAAACTTACTGAAAAAATAGCAGTTGGAGTCAACTGCCACTGAGGAAGTAGTTTACATTTGAGCAACAGTGGTAGCTGTGTCTCAGAGTTCACAACCTTTCACTGTAAGCTGCTCATGTTTTAAAGCCCACACTGGAAACAGGTGCCCTTTGAGAAGCCAGTCCTGACCTCCTAAGAAACAAGCTCTAGCATCATCTCTCAAAGGTGTTTAGAGTTTAGCACAGTTCTAGTCTCAAGAGACTCATTATTGGCTTAACTCTGATCTTATTTGCAGCAGTTTTAAACCACTGCAACCTTGCTAGCTTCAGTGTAATTTCTTCATATTTACAAGTGCGAAACAAAAGGAAAACTAGCCTCAGAGCTTAAGCCAAATCAAGAAATCTTTTAGGGAAAGGGAATACCTATAAGTATATTTTTAAAATGTTTTCATTTGAAAAGTTAAATCTCTTGACAGTTTTGACCATTTCACCTAGATTACAAATCGCACTTTGTAACTGCTTCTAAGAACCTGGTAGAAAGCTGCTAAGCACTTTTTAATACAACCATTTGAAAACAAAAGTTTATCTGGTAGGCTCAACATTATCTAAGTGAGGTGGGAAGTCTGCTTGAATTTTAGAAAGAAAAAAAAATGTTGCTATTGTTCAAACATTAAGGAACAAAGTGTATTCTTACAAAATGACCTTAATTTGATTTAGCTACCTGAAAGCCATTCTGTTAAGATTACTGACTCCTATAGGTATCACATGTATGGCAGGTTATTTCTCTTAAAACCCTGGACAGATTAGACCTAGGTTACTCAAATGCTCTCTTATCTTTGAATAGCTGGAAGTGATCTAGAGGTTTGGGTTTTTGTCTACGAGCTGCATCCTGAAACTCAGGATACAATTTTCTTAAGAAACTGTTTGATTATTCGCCAGCCTGATGCCATCTGTATCTACTGGCTTCCAAATTAGAGCCATAAACAATTTCATCCTTATAGGCATGGGTGTCACATTTTAATCCAACAAAGCCACTCCAGCAGGGCTTGTGCTGCATCTCCTCCTATCATCTCATGCACCGGTAAATGAGGAACAAATCCATAGTCAATGAACTTCTACTCATATTGAGCTGTTTTAAACAAACTCTGCCTAACAGGTTTTGTGATCAGGTTTTCCCACTCCTCTTTGATTTAGTATTAACAGAAATATATCACTGCTGAGGCCCTTCAAAAACAAGATCTACGTGGGTTTACCTTAGAGATAAGAGTGGCACAATAAAGATATAAAATCTTTATTTCCTTTCTCAGAACTTCAATGGACTACTGGACAAATATACCTTTCTTGCTTTTATCTGACAAACTGTTTCAAAGTATTATGTGTAGGAGTTTGAGCAACTGCTGATCACAAGCCCAGCATGCTCATGTTACTCCCTGCAGTTCCAAATTCTAGACTTTTCAATAGCGCCTACAGAGGGTGAGATGACTAGACACTACAGTTCTCTTTTTTTCCAATGAAAATAAGTATACAAAAAAGGTATGTTATTTTCTGAACCTAACCCAAGACATCTATTTTCCCAAGCATTTGAAAAAGTCTTTCCTGAAAATGTAGATCTTATGTATTTGGTATGTATCTGTATCATCGGCTGTGTGACAGTTGGTGATGGTTAGCCTAAGGTCAAGTTTTATACCAATATATAATAGAAACTAATATATATGCAATCCTAACAAAACGTTGAAAAAAAAGAAGCAAATAAAAATAAATGTCCTTTTATTCTAAACAAATCTCCAACAAAATTTCCTGAATTGCGCGCATCCCAGCCTTATATGCTTTGAAAACTTATCATTACATTGCATATTCAGAAATCCTTTTCTGCTGAACCAAATATATATTTTTTAAGTTTATGTATCTTGAGAAAGCTAAAACAAAAAAAATCATCAAGATTGACAATCTCTGCTCCAAAAGAGCCACCCCACATAAACACAAATCCTGAGTCCAATGGAACACTCTAGCATTCCTCAAGTACAGTCCCAAAGCACTTCTTCCTGTAAAATGCTGTCTGAAACTGATACATTCTTCCCCTGAAGCCTAACTGCTCCACTGTGTTTTTGATCATAAATAAACTTTACCTTGAGATGTCTCCCCAGTACCACTCTGCTTCCTGCAGAGAGAAACTGGAATTGTCCTTTATCCCATTTGTATTGACTGGTGTCATTGGTTTGGGGGGCTTTGGAGGAAGAGCTGAAAAAGAGAAGATAGAAAGAAAGGTAAATAGGGGGAAATATCACTGAAATGTTACACAAATATGATAGTGAAAAAGAAACTCAACAACAACAGAAACAAGCAAACCCCCAAATAAACGTGGATTTCATGCTTTCTCAAAATAAACTGAATCTGTGATTTCTAAAGTTCTTTGATGTCAACAGCTGCACCGTGAACTGAGATTTCCCAGCATTCAAACAAAACACAGACTGAGGAACCCGCAGAGTAAGGAATAGGAGGAAATGGGAGCTTTTGTTAAAAGGAAGACTGGCTCAGGCACAACCACCTGGACTATGACTGCCTATACCTCCAAGCAAGTTACAAAGATGTTCTGTGCTTGAACACCACAGCACGTAGCTATGGAAAAGCTAAGTCTACTAGGGAAAAGCAAGTCCTTTTGGAAACCTATATGAGCTCACAGGTGTGCCCTCCTCAAAGGGAAAAAAACAACTTTGCTGGAGAGGGAAGTTGGGGCTAGGCAGCTGCACACCCATTAGAGACCCCAGGGCTCATGTTCAACATGGGGCTTGTTTTTTGGGCTCCCCATTAGGAATAGAAACTACAACTCTTTGTATAGTTAATTCATACAGGTCACAAGGTGATAAAGAGGAAAATTAGCTCACTATTAGGGTATTTAACTCAAAGTTATCAACACCCCTTTAAACTACACATTACAGTACCTTTTACTAAAGAAAAGCGGAAAGCTACAACCCCCAAAAGACAGTCACCAAAACTGTACGAGTTTTATCTTGGCTTCAAATCTGGTACTTTGGAAGGACATATCTGCTACAGTTCCCCCATTATGAATTCAGTGCAAATCGGGCTTACTTCTGCTCTCAAAACAGACTCCACAATACAAGGACATACAACCCACTCAAGCTCTGCTCCTGCCATCCAGCCTGTTTTCCAAAGCAACTCCAACAAGTAACTTTAGCACAATCCTGGATGCAAGTTCTATTCCAACAATAATTCAGTAGCCACAGGTATACTAATATATTGGTAGAGAGTTGTCTGTCAGCACAAATTCTTTACTATTATTGTTGAGAAAGAGGTCTCGAGTGTTCTCCCTTGCTCTGTGAAGGGGCTCAGGGCTCATCAAAAACACCTCCATCATGGAGCATTTCATGAAGCAACCACAGAGGGCTTTAGAGGGACGGCTATCATGTGAGTTTAAAGAAAGATAATAAAGCAGCTACATGCAATGATTTGCATGTTTTTAAGTCAGGCTGAGAGCATCTACTCTCCCAGGCCTATGCCCTTGCCATCCCATTACAGAGCATCAGAGAGCAGGCCCAATGTACGGTGACAGCTGCCAGCTTTCAGGCGCACGGCGCTGGCGTGCAGCTCAAAAGGCAATGGGTAGAAAGCAGATTTTGATCTGCAGTGCCGAGAGGTGTCCTGCTCGGCCCCATTCATCCGCTCGCCACTGAGCCACACCTCCCACATTAAAGGAGAGAAAACACCACCTTCCAACTACACTTTCAAACACCATTTCATGTTGCATTTCCCATACACAGTAACTTCACTGTTCTCGGACAAACCAGCCGCTGCTCTAATCGAGCCAATCTAAACTAAACGCGCACCTTGACCCAGACGTTTGCACCCTGGGCTTGCTGACCAAACACCTGAGTCAGATAGCCGCATTCATTCGGAGGCACTGCGCATTAAACAGGTTCTTTTTGTGAGGTGCGCCAGGAGCGCTCAGGTGTTCGTGCATCTAGCAGGGCAATAACAGCTCTCATAAAAGGAAGGCGCAAACCTTGTGATTTAGTGAAGTTTCCTGGTTAGGGGGCTGCGCTTGGCCCTAGCTCAACTAGGACAGTTGTTTTAACACCTAAGAAGCACTCCTGGATGTAGTACTGAGAATAAAATGCATTTTTAACTCCTCTTTACTTGAAGCGCTGCAAGTCTTATTCTGCCTTTGCAGGGTGAGAGGACCCTATATCCAGACCAAGCCAATGGTAATTTTTATACTGCCCCCTATTTTGTTCCATCTCTCCCATTCAAAGCTCAGGGTTTAGAAAGTTTTCAGGTCCTTCTTCCTCCCCACATCACGAGTGGGCTTGGGAACCCTACACTCTAAGTAAGCAAGAGGACACAAGCAGCAAAGCTCTGACTGGTGTCCATACATGCGAATATATCTGAATTCAGAAAAACCCAGGAATTGAATGTTTTCAATCTGCTCCAGAATCTTTCCCCTGCAGATTCTGAATCAGCAAGTATGTGAAGGTTCATGTAGAAAATACAATAGCATGAAGCAATTTTGGGATTTTTTTTTCCCTTCAGGAACAACATATCAGCAATGACTTCACTTTTTACAAATTAATGCCTGAACATACCAAAAATTTCATGGTTTTTACACTGTAAGAGCCCCTTTTACACTGGTAATAGAACAAGGTATTAGGGGCTTTCTAGAAAAGGCTTTCAAGAGTTCTCTAGAGTCCTTGAATGGTTCTCCAGCCCTCTTTGTATGCTTAAGTCTTGCTCCTTTGTATACTATGGAATTATTTTGCAGCTTTGCTCACTCCAAAGCACTGGGCATAGAAAAGCAAACTAACAAAGACCAGAACTTTAAGGAAGGAGAGTTTAGTAAAAGCGCACAGAGAACTACATATTACACCCACTGTCCTCAGTACATTTTTCTTTTATTTTTCTTTCTTTCCTATAAAAGGTAGGTGTCAGTTCTTTCTATCATGGGTTTGTCTGCACAACTTCACTCCGCGTGAGAAAAATCAGAAGACTTGGAGCAGTTCCTGTAAAACCTGACTCATGGAAGTCAGTTCTTTCCACAACAGACTTTTAAAAAATGCTTTAATAGCTTGCACATTTGAAAAATACAAAAGCACTTGCAAGGGTGGATCTTCTGCTTTTACAGTGCTACGCATCTAGTCCTTTACTTTCAGGGCTTTGAGTTCTTGGAATAGTAATGGCATTATTCACTGAAGTACTGTCTAGAGAAACAGGCTATTGCTTTGTCCACAAAACTAATATGTCAAATCTCTCTTTTTTTTTTTTTTCCATTGCTTGATTATTTTCTCAGCTTGATATGACTGCAGTCTGTATGACTGGAGAAAAAGCACTTTGGACTCTACAATCCAGAGCCTGTAATGATGGGAGAGGAACATTTTGCAGTAGAGGTACAAGTCTGGTGTAACGGAGTAGCAACCACCGCACTGCTGCTTTCAGAGTGCTGGCACAATGAGCTGGAATAGACATAGGTGCTAAAACTAAAATAGTCTTTAGTGATATCTACACAGTACTAACCATCCTGGTAGAAGAAATCCTGTGATGTAGAAGAAATCCATTTTACAGATGCTACAGATTTTTATTTAAATCTCAGGAATTCAAATCTAAGAAAAAAGAATCCCGTTTTGTGTGCTGCAGTTGATGAGAGCTAAAATTCTACAGTAAAGTGAAACAGAGTTGGCTTGCAGTCAATAGAAATGCTTTCAAGAACAGCAGTGTTCTTCTTTCCATATTACTGAGTCCAATTCTGATTTAGCCACAGGCACAATCTCAGTTTGTCTAAAAACAAGCTCTGATTAGACTGAAAGATCTTGATTTGCCCCTCCCTCCCCCCGCTTTCCTCAGGGCAGAAAGAACATTGATCTTTAGTGATATTTTCTTTTCTCCTAAATAAAGAACTTACTGTTAGGATGAGATACACAAAGCAGTCCTCCCCTACCCGTGTCTAGCTTTACCACACAGATCTTTCCAAAAAACAAACAGGATGCTCTTCCATCCTTGCATTCCCAAGACCATGTTCAGACCTCGGCAACTGCCTAGCATGCAGCAAAGAGACACAACCAGCAGGCACCTTCCTTTTTAATTCCTCCAGCACTCTTAAGTCCCTTCTCTTTCCATCTTCCCCAGCAGTCTGGCTTGAGCTAAATCCCAATCCCAGAGCAGTGTCATTTCAGAGAGGAAAATAAAAAGCAGCAGACGAGAGCCCGGAGAGAGCTGAGGCAGCCAATGCAGACAGTCCGCGCGATCGCGTGTTGCTGACGTCAGGGCCGGGTGCCGCTGC
This sequence comes from Crypturellus undulatus, assembly GCA_013389825.1. Taxonomy (NCBI): domain Eukaryota; kingdom Metazoa; phylum Chordata; class Aves; order Tinamiformes; family Tinamidae; genus Crypturellus; species Crypturellus undulatus. The sequence goes on from VWPW01007552.1 coordinate 25,620, forward strand.
GCAGCCTCCAGCAGGTAGCTCGGGCTGAGCGGCGCCGCAGCAGCAATCGCTGCTCCATAGAGAAAAGCCCAGCGATTAGGCGACGCTAAAATACTTTCTCGACTACATACATTTTTAAAAGGTTATTCCAGATTTAACAGATATAATTCCTTGAAATTCAGATCAACTCTAATATTGAGACAACATAGAAAACCTGCCAGTGCCTGCAGCTTAGTACTGTTGTGTTTTTTTTCAAATTAAAGTCTCTTGCAGAAGACAATGGGCTATACTAATTCCAAAGTTAACTTCAGTAAAGTACCCTGACTTTCAGCAGATAGCCACTTTTTCCAGCTAGGCTTTTAATCAAAAATTTTTAAAGTTTACATGATCTGAGAGCCAGAGAGCTCAAGGAATGAGAGTTTTCAATAGCTCTAATTCTGGAGGAGTGTAAAAGCAGAATGCCTTGGGTCTCCAAGCACTACATCCCAAGCAGCATCCAGTCAATTAGCCCATTCCTTCCCTGGCTGCAACATTTGTGTATGAGATAAGTCTGCCAGTTAATTAAACTTTCATTTAAGTTTTCAGGCAGATGTCACTTAGTCTAGGAATGTCTCCATTACTTAACTCACTTCTAGCGTTTTCCAAAGGATGCAGGCCAGATACTTAAAAGTATAGGAGATTTAAATGCAGTATTAACTATCTGCATTGCTACATATAATCGTAACTACCGAGCAGTCAATTTTAAGCCACTTGGCACTTTGTTGTTTACTAGCCTGCTTCCTTCTGAAGATCACAATCTACTCTCTCTATATATATTTAACAGGTCTAAGGCATTTAACAGGTCTAAGGATTACTAAGACAGTTATCCAGTTTCAGAAAACCTGGCATACAGCACCCTATGAAGCATAATAGAAGGCTTGAAAAGTGTCATTACTAGGGAAACAGGCAAGCACTCCAAAGTTAGACCAGCTCAGATTTTAATGACACAGTCTTTGAGAAATACTTTCCCAGTGTAGATATGGATGAGGACTTGCAATGGAAGTACAAGCTAGCTTTTCTCTTTTGGGAAAGAGAAAGTCTCCCAATATTCAGCCATCTCAAGTAGTGTTACTCAATTTCTCAAAACACATTTAATGCTGATACTCAAAATCTGTGTGTCCTTTATTTGTCACTGCTACACTGCTAATTCCCCTCAAGACAAATGCAGCTTGGAGAAAAAGTGTGCGCTGAACAAAGGCGCTTTTTGCACTTTGTTGTTGAATTTGCCTTCTGTTCATGCAAGCAGGAGCCATAGGGCACCGTGCTTCTGCTGAGATTTTCCAGCTGACAGGAGGGAGGATCGTGCATGGGTGACAGTAGCTCATTCACTAATAGTGACAGGTAAGTCATCTTGGCAGCTGCACATCTCAGCTTGTCAGTTCTCTTGCCAAGACCGTGTTCTCAAAGTAGGGAGCATCAACATCCTTCTAAGCTTCTCTTCCCCAAAGGGCAGCTCTCAAGCCCTGAAAACTCCTCAAGAAGTAGATGGGGAAGCTACTTGATCACATTATTGCTGGCCCTGGAAGCTCATGCATGCTCACATGTTTGCCCTCCTCCACCAGATCAGGCGAAACACCAAAGACCAAAAAATATTCAAAGAATTGAAGCCTTTCAATATCTGATTACAGAAAAGAAAAGACAAGCTGGCAAAAAGCCAGGCAAGTTTCCAGTGAAAACACTTCCATTATAGCTTTGCCTGCATTTCTGTGAACTTTCATAAAAAGCAACACCTTCAAGAAATATTTCAGTTTGATTAATCAGTTTTCTTGATAAAGATCTGTTTTGTTTGAAAACTCTCCAGCCATCCAATCCTCTCTCTCAGCTCACAAGCACTGTTGCAGGTTGTCAGGCTTCTGGGGCACTCTATTTGCTCTTCATGAGCACTCACAGTTACTGCACAGGTTAAAAGAGGGGGAGCAAATAACAATGGTCAGAAGAAAGAGGGGCAAACTCAGATACCGAAGTCACCCTTGGACATGTGGCAAGTACCATCATTGTGTCACAAAGTTTGTTACTTCACAAACAGAGGGGTAGAAACCAAAGACGATCACTGCCAGACAGACGACATTGAGATTTTTGACTTCATCATTATAAAATAACATGGCATTTCCTTTCATTCCACTCTTTGCATAGAGACCTTGTAAAACCCCCAAAGCCCCAATTATTTTCACTGTCTGATGACAGATGTTCTCTCTCTCAACATGGACCACAGTAAAACTGTAACACTACAGTGTCTGAGGCTGAATGACTACCAGAGTTGAAGACTGTTGCAAAGTTAACATGATTAGGATGAAAAAACCACAAGTCCTCTTTTACTTAGCAAGCACAGTTAGTTTACTCTTGATAAGCTGGATACCAAGACAGTAATAATGCTTTAAAAGTTGTCTCTGCTGTATTCATTCAGAAAGAAGATCATTACTACCCAAGCATCACATGCTTGGCTCACTTCAGAAAGGAATAGCACACCCTACCAACCAGGAGGCCTAGGCTTTTACCAGCTCTTGGATCCAAGTCAGAAGGAATCACTTCCCATGAAAATCTGAAACACCTATTATCAACAACTGGATTTCACAGAATTCAGTGGCAGGTCTAGAAGACTATCCTACACAAGCAGAATCTTCAAACAGCCAATACAGCAACCGTTTGGTCAACGCATAAAGATAAATTGTGTGCAAGAGCTAGGAAAGCATAAAATTGAGCATAGTCACAGATCTATAGTGACCTGCTAGCTCTGTTGTGGAACACGGGACAATGTGATAAGGCTAATCTGACTGAGGCAGTGAAAGATGCTAACTAAAGGAGAAAGAAAGAAAGAGGCACTTGAGAAGGGACAGGGGACTTCTTTTCCCCCCTCAGACGTGTCAAAGAGTAACCATCTATCCAGACATCAAACACAAACTTTGCTGGAGAAATAATTCACAGAAATGTTTAGGTAATCATGAGAAGTTTGTTGAAGAGGAGTCTACCTCTTGAAAATAATAATACAGTCTTAAATACATGTGACTCTTCCTGCTCCAAGCAGCATTTTTTTCAGTTTTCCGCTGGCTCAGATCTTTCACAGCAGTACATAAAAATATCCTTCACACAGCACATGTCCTTGCTATATGCCAAACTATTTTCTGTAGTTACTAAACAGAGATATTTCAACACTACCTAAATTGCTAACAGAGATCCATCTAAATGAAGATCAGAAGGTGCTTTCCAAATTAGTACTCAGAAGAAAACAGTTGCAGTTTGTGTGTGTGCGCTCATACATACACCCAGAGATCAGAAAGGCAGTTACAGTAAGGCAGAAGTGCCAATACACGCAGTCCTATGCAATACCCTCAGTAGAGGCTGAAATTCAGAAGATAAAAGGTCACCATCCCAGCTAGCATACCTCAGACAGCTCATGCTTCAAGTATAACAAAAAAAAAAAAAAAAGGGGGATTCAATCTCCTAATCTCCTTAATTGAGTACACTGTGATTTTCAAAATATTTTAATCAAATCCATTTGACAAAAGCAATTTGACTTCTTTTTCCAATACTGATCAAACAGTGTGGTTTGGACCGCGCTCTTCTAAACAGAAAGGATCTTAAGTGTTCACCTCTGATTCAAGCTTCCCTGAAACCTTCAGGAGATTACTTTTGGAGGCAGGAGAGAAATCCAAGTGAAAGATGCCACTAAACCCAAAGAATACTAACTTGAAATTCAGGAGCAGTTCCCCAGAAAGTCAGTGATCTAGATTCCTAAAACTTCAGTTTGGCCATATTGGAAAAACACAGTATGACTACCAACTGGGAAATTTAATTATTAATTTAAAATTCTGATTGTAACAGAGAGAGTAGAATTTATGGACATGATACATCAATGAATTTCTCATCCATATCATGTCTAAAACATTTTCCTGAAGCAGGCTTTGTGGAGTGCAAGTCTTACTGCCCACAGTTGGAAGGAACACAATGGCAGTGGGCTGTGTCCCCCTACCAGAATCCTTCTCTTCAGGGACAGAAAAGTTTGGGAAAAAAAAAAAAAAAAAGTGCCTCAATTTTTCTTTTCAGGGGGAAGTGTAGAGAAAGAGTGTAAAAAGTATTAAGTAAAAGAAAGCAGTATATTTATGTTTTGAAGGAGAAACCTGATCTGAAGGACAAGAGCCTCTAAATACCACCAACCCAAATATCAAGTTATCTTAGAGTCAAAGAACAGAAGAAGGGGATATAGATTGATGTTTTATTCTTCTGTCCAACTTCCCATAAAGATTTTTTTCTCTAAAAAGTATTTTTTTCAAATCCTTTGCAAATTATCACTTGTCAGCTTCAGGTGTATCTGATTTTAGAAGCAGTAACATACATATCATTAAAGTAACAGTTTTCCAGCATTCATGAAAACTAGTAGAGAGCCTGAGAAGTGCTGGACATAGTCACAGGCATTCGGAGTGTTTGATCTCCTCTTCCAAACAGAGCCGGATGGGCGCTGGCTGTCTTCGGTGCGCTATTGGACTGAAACCCAGAGAAGAACGTGGATCCTGGTCAGCCAGAGGAAACTTTAGAGTATCGTGCTTTGGCATCGGGATTCACCAGGCAGCTGTAGTCCTGCTGGGAAGGTTTACAACAGACACCACTTGCAGCTTTGCTTCCTTTGAGCTGTATGCATTTTTATAAAACTTCCATTTGGTAGACACTCTTCCTTAGAAGTGCACTAGCAAAACTTAAGGTACTGGAATATTTTCACTAAACTATTTCAAAACCTTTGACTTTTGAGGGGAGAGCATAGCTAAGATCAAGGACAACTGAAATATCTTCTTTAGAAGATGGTAACTTCTCACTCTGGGAATACAATCTAAATTTATATGCTGCAGTTTAGATTATGCAAAGAACAGACTTAACTACAGTACAGACATTAGCCTGTCAGGAAAAAAAAATTAAAAAACAGAAGAAAAAAAATGATTCATTTCTCATAGGAACATCTAATACATGAGCAAAATCTGCTCTTTAAGCACTACTCAGCAACCTACTTTACAAATAGAAGTGCCCCAAATATAGCTAGAATACACCTATTACTTTACTTGTGCCAGAGTTTTACAGAAACATATTTCAAGACAGTAACAGTCTTTGTGACAATAATCACTTAAGCTTTAAAACAAACAGGTAAACACTGATAAAAGTTTCTTTACATTGCTGTTTCTTCCAGTGTTTTTTAGCTCTCTTCCCCAAAGTGACTCACCAATCAACATGAGATGATATAAGGCACCCAGATGTAACTTCTTAGTAATGGTTGCAAATGCATACGTCCGACTATGCTGCTCAGTTCTCCCAAACGATAGAGTAAGGATAAGGTTAACTCTGGAATAAGGTAGGCTGCATGCAGTGGTGAAGAAGGAGATCTTCTACAGCTTGGGAAACCAAATCCTTCAAAATGAAACTCCAAGGAGCAACACTGTCAGTTAGAGGCTTCAGATGAGATACAAAGTTGTTCAGAACAGGGCAGAACTGACATTTCAGGCCATTAGAGACGGTTTTGCTTTCAAGCATGCCACAAATAGCTCCCTTTCTTTCCAGGACATTTTTTTGTATTTTAGTTAACATAAACCTGCAACTTCTCAGGACAATTGAATTACAACTCCCTTTACTAAATTTTCTATTCCCAACTTGTTTTCTATGTCATCTGAAAGCCTTCTGGTAAGAATTCCAGCCTTTTAAAGCAAGTTCTCCCTATTCCAATAAAGCACCATCTCACTTTATATTAATGATGCTACTTTTTACATTCATGTACTTAATTGAAAGCTGATGAGTGATATTCTTTAACAGTTAGACCCATCAAATGAAAACCAAACACAAGGAATGCAAAAACAACTCTGAAAATGCAAGTTGAAATAAGAGACTGCTACAGCAGTAATTAAATGAAGACTAGAGAAGTCTACATGTAATAAAAACAACACAAAAATGCCTCTTTCCTTAGAGGAGCTGAGAACTGTTTTGAAACCATTTTCCAAGATTTCCAGAGTACAGTTTATTGAGTCTTTATTCCCTGCTCCATCCCAAAACAGTTTGCAGAAATTTCCTTGTCTCTGTAATAAAGAAACATGCTGTCCCCAAACAGCTATATTTTGGGGGCCTGACTTACAGCAAAAACGCATTTGCAATGATGACATTTGCTGTTATGGTGCTGTTGTGTTGACAAGACCCAAGTTTTTAAAGAGGTGAGAGCAGAGCTTCTCTTTCATAAGCTTTTAGAGGTAGCGCAAAGAAGCTGAAGGACGACATAATAAAGTTTTCAACCATTCTTCCATCAGAAAATTAGGTGCAGACGCACAGTATTCACCTACATCTGGCAACTGCACCACTCAATCCCAAACCGTGCAGCCACATTCAGTTGTCACACTGCAGATGATACAGCAGACTCATATCCAAACAAACATAATAGAATCCTATGTTTTCCTCATTTAAATTATAGTACTCCCTTAAAACAAGAGTTGTCAATTATGAGAAGTAGAAGCTATAATAAAGGCAGCTTTTTTCTTTGAGTACGTGTCTCTGTCATACAATGGCAGTACTGCTCTTGCAGACTAAACTGAGCAACCTACAGTTTATTACTCATGCCTCACCCTTTTTCTTTTTAAATGAATATAGATTTTGTAGTAACAGCATTGCTGTAGCTGGTATAAGCACAGGGAGGCAAGGAAAAGTAGTAGTCTTGAAAAATGCAGTTGGGTCAAGAATATAAATGCAGTCAGGTATATTTGTGCCTAGCAGTCTTTAAAAGGGTACTTTTTATATCATTTTAGGACAAACACTTATTATCTGAAAATCAATAGACAGAGTCCATTCTGCATTAGTAAATCTACTTTGGACTTGTGGTTTTCTTCATAACCCACAACTGAAACTAACCTCTAATTTGTAGCTGAGCCAAATATCTTTGCTGACATCTGTATCTGAAATCCCAGAAGAAAACTCTTACTGATTTTCATCCAACTGTGACAGAATGTATTCAGTGATCACACATTTTATCATCAACAGAACTGATAATACTGCCTAGGTCCACAGAGAGAAAGGAAAGTCACATTTCACTCCTACTAATTAGAAGCAATGCAATACCCAAGTACCTAAGTAGTTAGGGATTTGGCACTGCAATAACTTTTACAGCCAGTTCAAGATCCTCTATTCAGAAAACTTCTGGCAGTTACAAACTGTTGCAGAATGAACAGATGTGGTAGAATAAAAATAAATCCAATCCTGTACCCTATTTCCTTGAGTTGTCTTTTCAGACTGCAGGGATGAGAGCAAGAACAAAAATGCATTTCACTGATTAGCCATTTTCCCAATGCCTAAATCAGTATGGTGCTTTTATAGCCATGGTATTCCATATTAATCCGGATTTGGAAGTTTAGAAGCTGTGCTAGCTACTAGCAGTTCATGGCTTCAATTTTGTCTTTTGACACTGCAAGTTATTTTGTTGCATCTAGAGTTATCTGCCATTACACAACCTATGGACACACCTTATGTCAGCGATGCATTTTATCATGCCAAAAGATATGCAAGTACCAAGAAAATGTTTTAGGTCCTTTGAAAGAAATAGGAGTCACCCTGCTGGTTGTCACCACTTCTGCTGCTGTGTTAGTAGTAGTGCTATAAAGCATGGCCTTTTTTGCAAGACTGTAGAACTGAAACCACAGGTTTACCAGCCCATTTTTGAAAACTGCCCCGTTCCTATGTTTAGGATTAAAAGCTAGAACAAAGCTGACAACCACTTTTTTCCTGACATTGTACCAATTGGAGTTGGAGAAAATTCCATGCAAGATAGACATCTTTATTTTATACACACACACACACACACATATATATATATATATATATATATAAATAAATTTTTGACCAAACTCTTTAGCAGATTGACTCCAAGAACTGCTCCAAGCATGCATTTGCACCTCCAATATCTGATATAGAGAGAAAACATGAACCCTCTGATAAGCCAGTGCAGGTGCACTGAGGTCTGCCAGTGCCTACAGCTTCTGTCCATATTGCCTGCTACCACAGGATTTTATTTCTGCATTATTATTGGCCGATGTTAAGGTGGGTATTAAGGTGGCCTGCCAAGATATATTAAAAGTCCGTTGGCCTTAACAAGAAGCCGTATCCCTACTCCTGACTCAGAGGTTACTGGTGACACTGCATATTATGTTAACCTTGGTTTTGTCTTCTGCCCAAACTTTAGATCAACTAAAATGCAACTGTGAGCAGCCAGGCAGGATTTGAGCCACTTGCTCCCAGTATAAGTGAGCGCCTGGTGCTGCAACGTGAAGAGCAGCCACGGATCTCTTCCCGCAAGTTCTGTGAACAAAAGAGTGCGCTGCCTATGCCGGCAGCGCAGCAGCTCCCTGCATGCTGTTAGCTTGGGCACCGCGGAAAACTCCCAGCACCACCGGTCAGCTGCTCAGGAGCTCTAGTCACTGGGCAGGGGAACTCTGTACTGAAAGCACTAGCAGATTTTTGTTGGAAGGGGGCCAGGTTCAGTTGTGGTGTTACCGGGTGCAAGCAAAGTGACTTTATCACAAGGCATGCGGAGTGTCTAAGTCTTCCAAATAAATTTCTTCACAATCCCCTTAGGGATGACCTATCATTCCAGACCTTAAAATGCTTTTCCATCCCACCTCCAGACTAGGGAAAAGAAGATGACCTTAGACACATTCTCCTCCCCCTCTCCCCACTCCATTCCTGTAAAATTTATAGTTCTACAAAATCAAGACGTGCACATGGGGAACATCCCATGCATCTTTCCCAGCTCTGACTTTTCTAGCTAACAACTATGAAAGTTCAACCCTGCAGGGGATCAGTGCATAGCATCAAGCCCTTTACTAACTTTAGTGATGGAAGCACTGACTATATCGACAGAACCACTCACTGCTTCTTAACATAAACTCCTAAAGCCTGCACTGCGCAGTTTCTGCATAAATATTAAAAAAAAAAAAAAAATCCTTTTTTGTCACTATTACAATTAGGCCAATGTAACTTTTAGCAGTCTCCTCACACCAAACCACTTAAGGGGTGTTTTTGTCTGCAGGCACCTACAACAAAACTTGCTTTTTGTTTCCTTGAAGCAGGTAGACAGAATTATTACCTGCCTGAGCAGTTGAAACTGGACAAGCATTTACAGAAAAGTTACCCTTGGAAATTCATAGCAGCAAGCAAATGGATTTGACTGAACTTTAGGCGTTCAGGAGTAGCATCTAAAAATAGGTAGTGTCAGCTATGCAAGAATTTAATGAGCAGTGGCCAGTACTGTGTATCTTGGAGATCTGTCCAATTTTAGAGCGTCAGAGTTGCTAGAGGAAATGACTACAGGTTCTTGAGATCCAAAAATCTTAAGAGTATCCTCCCTCCGTCTCAACCTCCACCTTTAGTGGAAGTACCCACATACCTAAGGAGATAGAAAAACAGCTTGCTGTGTTGAAACAAAGAGATAAAAACACACCTTCAGGTACAAGCCATAACTCAGACACAGATTTAAAAGCACATTTTGAAAGTCTAGGAGTACACACTGCGCAGACACAGACATCTGCAAAGGACTTGCTATCAGTTTCTCCGATGGCAGGCTGAGATTTTTGATACTTGTCTTACTGTACATTGCGAATCAGACCGAAGCACATAGAGGCCCCTCAATCATCTCACTGCTCTCAACCTGTTATAAACTTAGATATAAATAGGGGCTCAAAACTACATATCCATGCTTAATTTATTGCCAAAGAAAGAATCAAACTTCTTCTCGCATCTGTAAGCCTTCCCTCACTCTTTAGAGGCAAATGAAACTTTCTGTCCTATCTCAAAACTTTAGGCAAGCAAAGGATGAAACATTTTCTCTATTTTCAGCACTTGCAATCAATAGTGGGAAAAAAAGTTGCCTCAAAACAAGGTTATTATTATTAAAATGATGCTGCCTCAAGAAACATATTTCCAAAAAACCAAGATCAAGGACTTAGAAACGACACATTCAATCTGTCAATGCAGTAACAGAAGCTGAGAGAAAAGGGTTCAGAAACTGTAAAAAACTATTAAACTGAAACTGAATTAAAAGAGGTAGGTAAATCACTAACATCAAAGTGCTACAGGCACATAAAGACACACAGGTGAAGGAGGTAATAAAACCGCTGCTCTAACAATGAACACATCTAAAATATACAGTTTTCAATAAAGGTTACATATATAAAAAAAAAAAGAGACTCAGGAGAGAAACTGCTAGCAGCTCTCTTCCTTCTCCTTCTTCTACCCTCCTGAAAGCAAGATAAATCACTGTGGCCCCTCCACACACCCCCCAAAAGCCAAACAAAATCAGCCTTAAAACACTTCTGCTTTGCAGACAGCAGCGTACGAGTCAGTGCAAAGTTTACACAGGCATCGGAGCTGGTTTAGAAGCAGATTTTCCCCCACCCCTGCAGATCCCCCCCCTGCTCCTTTTCCAAAGGGAAAAGTGTGCCATCAGGAGCCATGCCGAGCCGGGTGGGCCAGGGAGATGGCAGTAACGGCTGGAAAATAAAACGCAGCATCTCTCGGCCGAGCGATGCACACGGAGACCCGCGCGCAGACTTGTGCTCCGTACCTGGAGGGTCCATTTCAATATAAAATATCAGCTCAGTGGAATATGGCATCATCACTTCCCTCCAGTCCGTGTCATCGCGGTCCATATCCCACACCGTGTTGTACATCGCGACAGGCGATTCCCGGCGGGTTTATGAATGAGACCCTGGCTTTCTTTGCATTTAATGGGCAGAGGAGAGGCAAGGAGGGAGCGGGGTGAGGGAAGAAAAAAGCCGAGGATAACCCACTCGGCTCTGATGCGACACTTCTGTCAAAAATTAAAAAAATCTTACAAGTTAAAAAAAAAAAAAAAGGCATACAAGCCTATACACGCGAGACACCCCAGCAGCTGCCCTGCAGGACTCGACTAGGTAGACTGCGTATATAATAGAGTGCTTTTTGTCGTTGTTGCTGTTTAAAAAGACACCTTTCCACAGAAAAGCCACTTTCTAAAAAGATTAAAAAAAAAAAAAAAAAGGAAAAGAAAAGCCCCTCTGGGGGTAAAAGATCTGGTTTAAAACAAAACTGAGCCCCCCGCACAAAGGCGGAAGGGGGATGTGTGGGGGGAAGGTGAAAAAAAACGGCTGAAAGGGGCGCTTTTGGCGTCCGGCTGGGCTCCCCGACCGGCTGAGGAGGACGGCGGGGGTGGCCGGCGAGCAGGAGCAGCACCCGCCCGGAGCGCGGGCTCGGCTCGGCTCGGCTCGCCTCAGCGCCGCGCGGGCAGCNTCTCTGCACCGCTCCCGGCCCCGCTCGCTTTCATTTTAAGAGGCTCTGAGGGGCCCAACCGTCGCCAACCACCTCTTGCCCGGGACGAGGCCACGCCCCCCGCTCGACAGCGCGCGGGAGGGGCGGGGCCTCGCGCCGCCTTTTTAACCCGTTGGAGGCGGGCGGGAGGGGGCCCTTGTGCGGGCGGGCGCTACCACGGGGCACAGCAGGGGGTGCACACAGCGAGCAGAGGGGAGAACGTCCTCCTTCGCTCGGCGAAGCTTGCGGGAAAAGAAAGCTGCTCGCTTTAAAGTACCTCCTTCTTGCCATGCTGGCTATTCACCCCCTTTTTTCCCACATTTTATCCGTCTGTCTCGACCCTTTTTCCCCCCGCCCCCCCCCTACGAGGAGGAGAAGGCGAGTGGTAGGTGCCGCGGCTGGCGCGCCGCCAAGGGGAGCTGCGCGGAGCACGCGCGAGGGGCGGGGGGAGCCGCGCCGGGTTGCCAGAGCGGCCGTCTTTGTCTGAGGGAGCAGCGCGCGCGCCCATTGGCTGAGGGCTGCCGGCGGCCCGTCCAATGAGCTAGCGGCCCAGCCGGCCGGCTCGGCGGCGATTGGCTGGGAGCCCCAGTTACTAAGCGGGACAAAGAGAGGCGAGTGTTGAGGGGAGAAGTGGGGAGCGGGGGGAGGACAAAGAGCGAGCGGAGCCGGGCTGACCCCCACATACGGAGCCGGGCTGTCCCCCACACGGAGCCGGGCTGTCCCCCCGCGGAGCCGGGCTGACCCCCACACGGAGCCGGGCTGTCCCCCCGCGGAGCCGGGCTGACCCCCACACGGAGCCGGGCTGTCCCCCCGCGGAGCCGGGCTGCTCGGGGGTGCAGCCCCACAAGTGCCTGGGGCGTGCTCCCCGCACGGACTGGGGGCACAGCCTCGCCATGACGGCGCTCTTCGCCGCTCGCTCTGGGGTGCACCCGCAGACCGGGGGGTGGGTTTGGGCTCGCCCCACACACTGACGGGGGGTTAAGCGCCCGCAGGGTTGGGGGGAGGGTGCACTGCTCTTTGCTGCCGGGGTTGTGGGGCGCACAAGGGTGCTCCGAGGCGAGTGCTGAGCCCTCCATGCTGCGAGCTGCGGCTGCCCCCCAAGCTGCTGTGGGGCGGCAGCGCTGGCACACACCAGCTGTGGGTTATACCCCTATTCCATGGTGCGTGTGCCCAGCTGTGCACAGCCCGTCCAGCCCCACATCTACTCGCCCTTCCCATCCCCATGCTGGCTGTGAGCCCCTCGGGGACGTTAAGCCCCTGCAGCGCAGGTGGTACTGCAGCCCCCATGCTCGTCCCCACAGACGCTGTCCTCTTCCCCTGCTCCCTTCGCTCCTGCCTCGCCAGGCTTGGACCATGGATGGGGCCGGCTGGAGACATCCCGCGCAGTGACGCCGGCAGCGCTTGCCCAAGGCGCTCGGCCCCACGGCCGGGACGCGGGAGCCATCTCTGCCGGCAGCGCTGCCGCTTCGTCCCCTGCTGTCGCAGCACCAGCCCGCGCCAGGGACACGGCTCAGCACATCTCAGCCCGGAGGAGAGCGCGCGCCCCATCCCCCTCCGCACACGGCAGCTCCGTGGACACGCACCTGAGGCAGAGCCCTCTGCTCCCGCTCCCGAGGTGCCCGCGCTCGGGAAGGTGGGAGCATCCACAGTGGCACCAATAGCTGCGCCTGTGGAGGGGTGAATTTGGGAAGCAGGGGCTGAGCGAGACGCGCTTCTCCGGGCGTTCTGCACGAGCCCCCTCCAAATGAGGACAAGGCTCAGCGGAACCAAACCTCGCGGAGGAGGGCGAGGAGACGGAACAGACTCACTCCAACAAAGGCAAGGGAAGCAGAGCCCTGCACAGAGCATCCCCATCTGCACAAGGTGCTCCCCGCGCGGCAGCTCCGCGGGGTGCACAGGCACCTCAGATGAGACGGCCGTGCGGGTGACCGCGGAGCCGGCACGCGGCTGCGTGTCAGGAGGGACGGGACGAGGCCCCCCGTGCTGCCCGACACCATCGAGATGCTCCTGCCCCTCGTGATGTCCCGGGGGACACGGCCTGTCCTGAGCGGCTTCATCGCTGCTCGACCTCCGATGTGTTTTCTGTTCCATTTGCATCGTAAGAAATTAAATAGAGGATCTCCTGTCCCACCTTGGAGGCTGCGTTGTCAGATAACCATCTGACAATGTGACGGTGCCTAATGTATATTAAAAATAATGCTACTCATCCAACTCTGGTCACCTAAAGGCACAAAGCGCATCCTGGCCCTCCGCTAAGTAGAGCAGAGATCTGGAAGGAAACAAACATTTCCAGTTCCTAGTGACATATCCAGGATAAAAAAGAAAATTCTCTGAGAGAAAGGGCACCAAACGGCTGCCTCTAACAAATTTCCAAATAAAATACCTGAGCTGCAAACACAAGTAAACCAAAGCAGGACAAGGAGCTATGATGTGCGTGCTAGGGAAGTCTTGATGGCCAAACCCAAAGCTGGTGCCTACAGATGCTGATGGACTAAATGCTACTCGAGACAGAAACTTGGCTAGCTCGAAAGCCAGGCTCTGTGTTAGCTCAGTGAAGCAACTTTAAAGAAAGGCAAAATGACAGCTGCTCAGATACCGAGAAAAAACCCTTTCCAGAGACTTCCAACCGCTGTCACGGGCACGACGACGGACAAGAACTTTGATCTGCTGGAGACACGTCAAGGAGCGTTAAAAAACCCAACACTTGAGTTGTCCATTTTATCTGCACTTTAAAGAATAAGTTATTAATAATTTCTCCCGCTCTAGCTCAAGGTAGAGAGCTGCTGAAAACACACTCCTGGCTTAGGTGAACCCGAGGGTGACTGAGGGTGAGTCGCGGAGTGAATAGCCGAAAGCCTATACCCGGCTTAAGAATATGTGGGAAGAGCGAGGCTCAGAGTCTGAAGTTTGCTGATATATCTCAAATAACTTCCATAGCAAGTAATTGAAAGGAAGCACTGCTCCAGTAATAGACCTCCTTGAGGGACAGACAGCTGCATAGGAGCACAGGGCTTTGATGCAAATAACTCACTGTAGATAAATTAATTTTATATCCCCATCCGCAAACTCTGATTAATCCACGATAACCAGATACGAATCCTTTTCTCTAATTTTTTAAATTAAATTTCTTGGGCTAACGTAACATATAAGCTCGCGCTTGCGCAGAGCAAGTGCCTTCCCTGGAAACCCGGCACCCCGGTGGAATTTAAGGTGGTCCCTTGGGCGCAGACACCCCCCCTGCGCACGGAGGGCACCGATGGAGCCGCGGGTGCCATGGACAGGAGAAGAGAGGCTCGTCTGGCCCCAAACTTTGATCAGCAGCCCCGGAGGAGGGGAGGACGGAGGAGGGAGTCGGGTTGAAATTCATTTTCCCCCTTCCTGCACCTCATTAAAAGTTCCACCCACACAAGACCTAATTACTTGGCTTTTATGCTGGCAAAGTGGATTTCATTCTTGCTGTTTCCCATGATGGTTGCCTTCGTTTTCATGGCGGCGGTGATGGTTACAGCTTATTGATGTTTTCACTTTAGTGATTTAAAGCAGAATACATTCTGCTCTTAGCGCTGGTTTCTCTCATTGCTGCTTTAATCAAAGATGCAATTTAAGGCAAGGGGTTGTGTGTAATGGTAAACAGTAGGATAATGCCTTGAGAGGACAGAATATTAATGTGTTTTTATTTCTCAAAACCCTGCTTATAATATACCCAGGATTACATGGCACCCGACACATGCACGGGGCTCTCCCTTTCCTGTGGTGTGCGGGGGCAGAGGATGCCACACGTGCGGTTCCCCCTGCTTGTGTGTCCCCTCTGCATGCACCGGGCACAGGGACTCACTCCGAGAGAAGGGGCCAAACACGGAGCGCCCGGACGCTCGGGATGCGCTGGCACTTCGGATGGTCCCAGGTGGGGAGGAATTGGGCTGAAAGGCAGAGGATAAAATGGGGGCGATGGGGAAGCGCAACCTGGTGCTCCCGCACGGCCCCGGTGCTGCCCGGGCCCTGCAGAGCCCCAAGCCGAGAGCTGCGGCTCTGCTCAGCGAACCCAAAACAGGCAGGAACGGAGCAGAAACGAGCACAGCGTGTGCTGCCGCGGCGATGCCTCTGACGTTCCGGTGTCAACTGCCATAAGTTCTCCCTCTTTCGTTTCCTTGGATCTGACAATTTGCATTTCAAGGCAAGATTAAATATTGAAGTTCTGAGCGCTTCCATGTGTTCCAGGAAGAGTCAAATGGACTCGCGTTGGAACATGCTGAACACAGAAAAGCCATTTGTGCCAAACTGCTTGGTTTCCTCTTTGCCGAGCCACGATAATGTGATATCCGACAGCTGAATGTAGGCCACAACAGGCTTTTATAGCTGGAGGGGTGGAGGAGGAAAAGGGGGGAGCTGAATCTACCGTGTGCTAGCCAAGCGCACTAAAACGGTGAGGGATTTTTGGGCAGGCTCTGCGCTTCTGGCCACTCCTGAGATGCAGATATTGGCTGCACCCTTAGCACGAGCAGGACGGGGGCTTTCCGAAGGCCGAGCTGAGCCGGAGCGGGGAAGGACGAACCCCCCTGCCCTGCTGCAGGATCCGCTGCAGGATCCGCGGCGATGGGGGCTCCTGAAACTGGCCTCTAGGCGCCGGCTGTGGCGCTGGGATGAGCGGTCGCTGCAGTTGGCTTTAGGGAACGGGATCTCCCTGCGCGTTTCGCGCCTCCGGGTGCGGGGGAGACGCGGGGCAGGCGGGAGTGTTTTAGTCCCGCTGGGCAGCGCGGGGGCTGTCGGATTTGGCAGTCGGAGCCCCAGGGAGCACATGCAGCTTTGCACCTGCGGGGCAGCATCAGCCCCGCTGCGGCGGTGGCGGTTCCCTCTCTGCTCCCTTCTGCAGCCTCAAGTGCGTCGGAAACTGGAGGGAGCCACCAAGCTTCCCCAGGGGCCGTAATTCCTCCCCTGTCAACTGGAGTGTCGTTGCCTGCCGCCGTCGGCCGCTCCACCCCGCGTGCGGCTGCATTTCTGTGGCCAGGAAAAGCCCTGGCAAGTGCACCCGAGGCCGGTGCTTCGGTTGGAAAATTACATGTTGTGCTAAAAATCTGTATTAAAGAACTACATGTGGGTGCAAAAAATAAAAAAAATATGTCTGAGTTAGGATGTGTCTTATTTGCGGCTGTTGGAGCAACTTGTATCCTCTTCATGTCTGTGTCTGCACTACAGTGAAGGAGGCCGGAATACAGGATCTCAAGGCATATACACGGAGCTCAGCTTGCAAGGAACCAGGCATTAGGCATTTCCTAGCTAAAAAGCACTTGGCTCCACAGGGTAAACAACATTTTTTAACGTAGGAAATAAAACATAAAAAAAAAAGAAAAAAAAAAAGATATTTTAAATAAATACATTTAAACAAGATTATTTTAAAGAGGTCGTTGCAGCTAGGCCTAACGTTCTTCTCCTCAGCAGCATGCGCGCTCTGGAGCTTCCACATTGCTCCAGAGCCAGTGCCTGGGCTGGAGCTGGCCCCGGGCTGCGCCCCATGTGTCCCGCATGTCCCGCGTGTCCTGTGTGTCCTGCATGGGGCTGGGGACGTGGTGGGCGAGGGGATGGGCGCAGAGCGCGGCTTGTGCTGGGCCGCAGCTTTGGCAGGCAGCTCTGGGCCAGCTCTTTAGAAAGTTCACGTTCAGTTATTGTTTTGACAGGCTGCCAAAGTTTTCCTGAGGAATGCAGGCAGCCGAAGGGAAATGGCGATTTTCAAACTTTTTTTTTTTTTTTTTTAATAACACAGCCAAAGCAGACTGGAATTTCATGGGAAAAGCGAAAGGTACGTCTGTAGCCTCGAGGCTTTGTCCCAGGCAGAGCGCGGAGGTGTCGGAGCATCCCCGCGCGCTCGCATGCCGCTCGCCCCGCGTGCCCGGAGGCTGCTGTCCGCGCATGGCACTTGGAGGGCACCGAATGTCCCCTGTGCAGGAGCAGATGACGGGAGAGCAGAGCAGGGTGACACAGCCCTGCCGCGGGAGCTGCACTGTCTCCCATCTGCATCCCTGCCGCATCCCTCCAGGGATCCCCGGGACGCGCGGGCAGACGGGATCCCGCTGCTCCCTGCACGCTCCTCGCGCCGCTTGTGTCCCCGCGCCGCGGGCACCGGGTCGCAGCACCGCCGTGCGCGGAGCTGCCGCTCGCCTCCCGCTTCCCAGGGCACTCGCTGCGCTTGTCCTCTTGCCAGCGACAGACAGAGAGAGTTAAACAGAGCAATCCATTAGAGCAGAGCCCTGGCAGGGCGATCGCGAAGGGCTTTCAGCGATCCCCATTTACACGGACGTGCAGAAATTCCGCCTCGAGCAGCTCCAATTACAGAATTATCGGACCACACTCTGGTCCCTTTGTGCACTTCGCATCTCTGTCATCCTTCCAAGCCTCTCTGCATTTAGTTGCTTGGAAATGGTGACTAGAAGGGAAGGAGACTTGTAACAACTTCAGAGAAAGTAGGAAAAAAAAGAAAAAAAAAAAAAAACCCTCACCCACCCCCTTCTAATTCTGAAAGCAGGGCACTTTTGAAATGTAACACTGTATAAGAATTTAAAATATTTTTCACTTCCTCTACTCATTGCTTTAATGTACTAAAACTACTTGCTGGGATTTTTTTCAAGGAATGCACAATAACCGCTCTGTAAATTCCACAGGTCTGAGTTTAAAAGGAGCTGTACAACGTTACTCGCAGAGGAAAGAAATAATCCCGATGCCTTCCTGCAGTAACTCCCTCTTTCCCAATAAACACGGCACTGTGCACTTCAGTCCCGGTCAGTGATGCAAGTGTCAGGGAAAGGAAGGAAGCGGCCAGGCTGGGAAAACCGAGGTCTCTTCCCCGCTACCAACGCGCCTGGAGACCTTCTGCTCCGAGCGGTTTGGGCTGTGCAGCGCTATCCCTCTGCCTTTCCGCGATGCGTCCGGAGGCGATCCCGCTCTCCGCAGCCTCCGCCAGCCTCATGTCCATGGCTCCCTCCTCCGAGCGCCGACGCTGACTCCCACCAAGACTTTGGGCACAGAGGGAAAACATAGGAAAAAGACCCCAAACAACGCAGGGAGGGCATTGAAAAGTCGTCTTGTTTCTTACCAACAAGCTAGGCCAAGAATTCGGAGGGAGGCAGCGTGTTGGCTGGTATTGTTTTCCTTGCAGTTCTACGCATGCAATTCATGCCTTGGAAAATGACCCATTTACCATCATGCATTGTTGCTTAGCTACATGCACTTTCCCTGTAAGTTTTCCCAAATGGAAACATGGCTCTGTTTGCTTTGGAGATCATTTTCCCTGGCTTTCTTTGCTTAACAGTAAATAAGTGCAAGAAGAACAGCCTCTGAACAGTGAGCAGAGAAATAAAACAAACAGCGCAGTATAGGGTAAACATCTGAAAACCAGCACACGAACGCGATGCCTTCATGGTAAAGCCAAGGCAGTGGAAAGAAAGAGCCCGGGCAAAGGGAACTGGCAGATTAACTTTTTTAAGACTGTTTTTGTCTGTCTTTTGCATTAAGATTCTTTCCCTGCTGAAAATTTCCTGACCTATGGGACGAGTTCAGCTGAATAACACTGGGTTCCTAGGAGAAGGATGTTTATTTCCTGGAGGGCAGGTAGGACTCTGTGGCACCAAGGAGCAGCTCTGTGTTTCTCCTTCTGCCAGGCTTTCCGTGCAGCTCTGTCACTGCAGAGTGCTAGACATCACCTAGAAAGGTGCCGGACACAGAAAATACCTCCCTTGCCATGCTCAATATTCTTTGCACTGCTTTGCACCAGAAGACAGACCCTTCTCAGCATCAAACCCTGGAATTTCCCGGATTTGTTAAATCCCAGCTCCAGCGGTGCAGCTCTTGGGGTCCCTATGAGCGGTCGGGCCGCAGAAGCCCCCTGCCCGCCTTGGGCTCAGGAGCTGCCCCACGCTCCAGGTGAATCCGCAGGCTGGAAGCCGGGCGCCTGAGTGTCCTCTGGGTGTGCGAAGGATCCCCAGCACGTGGAAGGTGCCGGCTTTGCTGCCGCATGGAGCGGTGCACGGCACATGCGAGGGGCTGGCCGAGGCCGAGGGTTGTGTCTCGCCACAAGCACAGGAGCTCCCGTGTGCTCCCTGCTCCGCACGGTGCCGGAGGGGGACGGCGGAGCATGAGGGCTGAGCCTGCTGTCTGCTGACGCAGCGCAAAATGTTCGTGGTCTCCAAAAAGGAGGGAGGAAAAAAAAAAGGGGGGGAAAAAAGCAGGAGAGAAAGTAAACAGTGTGATGCTGATTAATGGGCCAACATCCCAGTATAAGGTTTAACGCAGCAGCTCCGAGGCCAAGAAGCTGTCGGGAGCTGGGAGCGGGTATTGTGTCCATGCAGATCGCGGCGCAGGTTGACACGGCAGCCGGCCCCGAACACTGCGCGCTCTGTGCGCGCTGCCAGCACCTGAAGACGCCGCCGCGGCAGCCCCAGCCTTTCGAGGCGCTTATCTCGCTTGGACCAAACGTACACAATACAACTTTGTTTTACGTAATATCTGCCAGACAAACCGCCTTTTAGAAGTGTTTTTATGAGCTCAGTGAGAGAAAACAGGAGGAGGGGAAGGGGCAGGGGGAAGGCGAGCAAAGATGCGCATGTTGGGGGATGAAGCAGGGGGTATCCGTGAGGGACTCGCGCTTCCCCTGCCTCCACCTTGGCCTTGCTGCTGCTTCCCTACATTCAGACTAATAACACAGAGCCATGGCCCCATGTTGTAGCCACAGGCCACTGCTGGGCCCACAGGGCTGTATTTTCCATGAGATGGATGTGCTTTGCTTGGCAAAGCTGCATTTTGCACCTATAACTGCACACTGAGCCGTTCTGCTGTCTGCCCCGCAGCCTCCCCAGGCACAAGGTTATCGAGGGATGAGAATGGAACGGGCGCTCACTGGGACCTCCTTCATCCCTGCCACCACCCCGTGCCCCGCTGCGTGCCTGCATCCCACCCTGGAGCTGCATCAAGCCACAGGGTCCTTCAGGACACGGTCCCTTCTCCCTGCAGGAGGGGATTTTCCAAGGAGGTCCCTTGGGAAGTGCCCGTGCCTGGGGCTGCGGGAGCCTTGGGTGGCTGGGAGCCGAGGTGGATCGTTGGCGCTGATGAACCCCCTGCTCCGACCTGTGCAGGGTTTGAGACCTGTCCGCAGCCAGGCGTGCGGCACCGCGGGGCCGCTCTGTGCCGCAGGAAATCCCGGGAGAACCAAGGCGGAGGAAGCCTGGGTGAACCCGCAGGCCTCCCTTTGGCAGCCCACAGCTCAGGTGCCTCGGTGGGGGGGTGGCTTTCCTTGACGGAAATCCCTTTGCTTGGGCTTCTTGTCTTTAAAGGGCTGGATAAAGCAATGCATGGCAGGGGCAGGTGGGAGAGGGGTCTGGCAGGGCAGGGACCTGCTCCTGCACCCACTCTCTCCTGTCACCATCCCATGTCTCCCAGCTGGAGCAACCCAGAGCAGCCCCGGCCTGGCGCCCTGTGATCCGGGCGGCCCTTGGACCTCGTTGGCCCTGTGAAAGTCGAACATCAAAAGGACCTTTTCAGCCCGGGCTATTTCCACATCAAATGCCTGGTCCCAAGCCATGTGGGAGAAGGAGCGCTTCATAAAAGCACAAGGAAGATTAATATTATTTTTCAAATGTATAATGGGAGGTTTCCAGTCCCACAGCGCTTCAGAGCCTTTTTTTTTTTTTTTTTTTTTCTCACAAAGCCAGAATAATTCCATCCCCAAAGGAGAGTGGAAAAGCAAAACACATCAGACAGAGTCACAAACGCCTGGAAAAAACCACTTGGTCCGCGCAGAAACTTTCACGTCACCCTTGGGTGACGCGACCTGCGCGGACCAAGTGGTTTTGGGGGCAGCTTCCATGCACGCCGCGAGC
>VWPW01007555.1:0-10701 GCA_013389825.1 Crypturellus undulatus
AAATAGATACCCAGATGTTTTTGCCTCATGATCTAGAGACACATCCATGAAATTTGCCTGGTTGCTGAGTCACGTGTGTCATAGTCCTCTACTGTTTGTCTTCTCTTAATAGGTTTAAGTAACTGTGGATTTGTAAGTGTGGGAGAGAAGGCATTTGATCTAGGAAGTCATTTTTGTCTAAATCCCCTCAATCTCTGATCCAAACTCTTGAGTGTCCAAGAGGGCTTTAAGGGAGGTGATATGTAAGGTTGTCCTCTGCTGTTGTTCTTTTTCTGTAGACACCTGCATTCACCCAAGGACAAAGCAGTGAGCTTTGGGGTGGCCGCAGGCCTGAGCCAGCAGCAGGGGTGCTGTGCCCTTAGCTGCGGCCGGCCGGGTTCCCGCTAGGCGTCACCAGTCAGGAAGGAATCGTGGCACAAGTCCACAGGAAGCTTGGTTAAGAATCCACGTGTTAAATGGCCCTAGCAGGGCAGATGTGTTAGATGTTAGTTAAGTGTTGAGAGATTTGTCACAGAGCTGTCTCAGAGAAGTCTCCTTCTGTAAGACAGTTACAGCCAGTACAACCCTTTCCTCCAAATGTTTTTTCCGGATTAAAGCACTAGAAATTTCTGAGTACTCTGGTACTTGAGCTACATGGTAAAAGAGAATTCAGTTTTAATTTTAGCCTTTTGTTCTCTTTTTATTTTTTAACTAAATTCCACATATCTTTTCAGAAATCTGCTGCTGAACATATTGCGATATTGGAATTCAAATTCTAATTCTTATGTCCTGAATGTTCTGCAAATATGTTATCCCAAAATTTGCCCCCCCAAAAAGTGACTGTAGGAGGGGAAAGATTGCGGCTCTATTTATGTGGCTAGCAGTGCCTGTGTTAGTGATGGCTGTTAGCAGATAAATAGCACTCTTGAGCATCCCAGCAAAGGAGGGACAGAACATTCTTTCTTTGAGAGGGGACAACATCTTGCATTTGTGTTCTCAAGTGATGGAATTAAAAGTCACCATTGTCAGNGTAAGACAACGTAGATTGTTGCTTCTGGCCAAATACTGTTGTGACCTCAAATGGCTTTATAACATCTGCTTGGTTTTCTCTTCCAAAAGGAAACCATATGCTTAGGTTTGAAGATATATTTTCCAGATATAAGATATATATTTATATATATAACATGTAGCCAGAAGCCAAATTATTCTTGAAAAATCTTTTGGATAGGTATTTTTATGTTGCTAAATGAGATCATTCATCAAAATAACTCTTTAGTTATATATGTTTTTAATATATTAAATATTGAATTTGAACAGTGTTTATTACAAAGGAAATAAAGTATCATTGGGTTATTTTGATGGCAATTGAAGTTGGATATTTAAAACTGAAACAGTATGCAAGATTTCACAGTGGGTAAAACATAGTATATAAGTCAAAATCTGCAAGGGATTCTTTCAAAGGGATTATCAAGGTTTTATGTGAATCAAAGATATATCTAATAATGCATATTTTAAAGAACTCCAGAGAAAATGAAGAAATAATTTTTAAAAAGCCATGTTAATTATGGGAGATGCTGAGGAAAGGTCTTGAAACAAGAAATCTTGGTATTCTTACTGCTGTGGAATTCGTGTATCTCTTTGGACATATTGCCAGCTTTTGTACTGTGTAGGAAGATTTACAGGATGTTTTATTTAAAGGACATCAGAAATAAACACGACAAAGGTCCTTTAGTGATCCTCTGCTCCTCTATTTTTTAATCAATTTTCCTAGGAATATCAGCTACCCTTCAAATTAGGGAGAATCCTAAGAAGTTACCTTATTTTCAGTCAGAGTGGTATGTACTGGTGTGTGTTTGGCTGATGTTTACCCGCTGTAGTAATTTCTAGCTTCTAGCTTCCTATGGTTATATTCATGTTAGCTCTCAAAATAAATTGGAGTTTTGTTGTGAGAGGTTGAAGAAATTACTGTAAACATTCCTTGTTTGATTGCTTGTATATCATCAATATTATTACTTCCTTACAACACAGCGTTTGGTGATTACCAGTTGCTGCATAAATAAGCTGAAGGCCAAAAGATAGCAATGATGGGAAATAGCTCTTCTGGCTAAGAACAGTAAAAAATTTCTGTCATTAAGATCTGGCAGAACCAGATGGCTGGAAACATTGCATCTTGAGCCTGTTTCTCTCTGTCTCTTCTGTTTTCTGTCAGGTCTTAGAGCCGTAAAATTTCCGAGCTGGTCTGTCTAAAAATGGATGATTTCAGGAACAACTGTGCTCAGAGCTGGAGTTCAACCCAGGCAAACCAAACCCATGTTGTTCTTTATAATGTGATCCTCTAGTCCCACCAGGACTGTACAGAAACACAGATTTACGGAAAGAACTGCTACATTTCCTCTGAGATGATTTAAAGCTCTTACTAGGCTTGAATTTTTATTTATTTATAACTGCATTTATTCAATAATGAATCTCAAAAATTTGCCTTTCTTTGAGTTTGTGGCTATGTTTCTTGTCCATCAAGAGTTGTAGGAACTTATTTACTCTTCAGTTCAATCTCACATCAAGAAATAGTGTCATGGACTAATAGTTAAATTGACTTACTTTGCTAGAGATGTTAAATGCCATGCTAATGTTGTAAACTGCAGGATGTTTTGGGGGGATATTTGCAGAGGCTAAGCTTTCAGTCCTTTGTAATAGCTTTGTCATTAAATAACATATGAGTAATCATAGGAGGTGAAGAAATGTTCCTAGAAACTTTTCAGCTTTTCATCCCACCAAGATTTTTCCAGTTTTAGGCAGTTTAACACGTCTTTCACTCCCTAAAATCGGATATATTCAAAACTTAAGTCTTCTGCAGCACAGAGGTTAGACAAATATAAGGTGTCTTACTTGTACACTATTTTGAATCTCTGAAACTATTAGATACGAAAAAAACAGCTTATCTAACACCAAGCTAAAGTGTCATTAAAGGAGAAAAATGATAATTTTGTAAGACCACTGACAAAATTGTTTTATCAAGCCTGAAGTTGACATACTATAAGATGGTTCTGGCTTTCGTCATTTCAATTTACAATTACATTTCGTCATTTACAATAAGCTTGTTTTTCTAGATGTGTTTAATTTCCTCCAGTATTTCATGCTATTTCACTACCAAAGAAAAGAATCTGCAATATTGAAGATACCAATAAAGAAAAATAATGCTCAATTGTGGTCTATATTTTATAAATCTTTCACCTATTTTCATGTTTATTAAGGTGAAAAACATATTGTTAATCTGTTCTATTAATAGGTTAAAAAAAATCTCTTTTTTTAATCCCAGTTCTCTTTTCCACTTGAAATATTTCAATCTTTTCATTGTCCCAGAGCCTAGGAGTGGCAGTGCACAGAAGTACGGGAAGAAATGTGGTAATTTCCCAATGATTTAAAAATCAGAATAGTAAATGAAGAGACAAAGAGGTGGATGGAAATAGAAAGACAGGAAGGGACAGTGTTAGTGAGATGCTAAGGATCTTGGCATATTATCAAGTAGTTTGTTAATGAGTCTTTGAAGTCATCATATCAATGGAAAGTTTTAAGACTCTGAAGGAGAGCAATGAGCGTTCTCTACAGATATTTACAGGAAATTTCAGCCAAGCTTTTGAAGAAGGGCTGTCTTGTGATTTTTTCTGCCCAAATTATGAATATTGGGGAAAGAGAGAGGGATCATCTACTTCTTCACTCTGCCAAATGGTATCTAGTAAGTTCAGGCCTTCAACTTGGTTTGTGGCATTACTGTAATAGAAAAAACACTAGCACCTTTCAATTGTCATGCAGTTCCTACTCAGTCTAAGCACCACATGAGCTGTTTTAGTGGTCTCCTTCAGGAGAGGAGCACATACTTCTTTCCTCATGCTGGAGTAAGCTTGGATATGTATGGATAAGTATGTTTCCAAGGAAGCTTGGATAACATACTGAGGTGTGGATGTCTCTCTCAGGCTGTCACGGAAAGCTGCTCTTGGAAACTAGTGATGCTGCTGTGGACCTGCCTTGGTTTGGGCAAGAGTCCTGTAGACTCATTAGAGACTGGAAAGTGCAGAGGCTGAAGACAGCAGGCACAATCTGGTGTGTTTTTTTAATTTTTTTTTTATTCTTTATTTTTGGTTCTTAAGCCATAGACTATTTAGTTAAAGCCTCCTAAAAAGTTAAAGCTCAAAAGAAAATTTTATATCTGAATACTCAGGGAAATTAATCTAAATTTGTTTTTAAGTGAATTAATTAGATGGTGTTGCTTCTCTTTGTATCAGCCATCTGGTTCAGATCACTGCACCCTTTATGGTGGGTGTTAATTAAAGATATTAATTCTGTATCAGGTGTCTGCACAGAGGTTTAGTTTGATTCAGATAGTCTTCCTCGAATTTATATTGCTAGCTAGTTTGAATTAATTTTTTTGAACAGTTGCTTAAGAGATGAGATGTAAGACTGAGATTAGTTTTTCCATCCAAAGCATTTAATCTACTTCAGGTTTTTGAAAAAAAAAAAAAAAAAAGAAAAAAGTGCTTCTCTTCCTGAGTAATTTCTTGCTGCAATGACATTCCCAAACCAAGAAGTTGCAGAATATTCTTGGTGAGAGAATGGAGGGTTATGCCTCTTTTCTTTCTTTCTTTTTATTCTTTAATTAGGATTAGGAATGTTGGATAGTCAACAAGAACTTGTTAATGAAGGAAGGTTGCTGAGAATATGCCACACTGCCGCTCCGCATTTTCCCCGCATTGGTTCAAAAGACATCTAATTGAATTGGTTCAAAAGGCATCTAATAGAACAGTTCTCTGAAGTGACCAGTTCAAATTTTGGTTTTATGGCCAGTAAATATATGACAGTATGTTTGAGAAATTCACTCTTTTGCTAGTGATGTAACCGTTCAACTGCTTCCAGTGGGACTTCGGTGTGCTCTGTACTAGTAAGGCATGAGAGGCGGTGAAAAGGAGTGAATTCTGTGATTCACACGGAGGCTCTGATGGCCTAACTGCTGTGAATAAAATTTGTAATGAGCAGTGATTTTTTTTTTTCTAAACAGTGGCTTTTATTGTTTCAGAGCTTATGTTTTTTCTTTTGATGCTAAATAGGCATTTATAGCACCAGTGTGAAAAAAAAATCAAATACTATGCCTTTTTATGTTTTAATTTCACAAGCATAATTAGCTTTTATTTAAATGAGTGTTTATTAAACAAAGCCATGGATTGTGTGTTATACTGAAATGTGATACATAAGCTACATTTACAGAGCAGAACTGAGTCTTTGAAAGACAACTAAACAGATCTGATTGCTGCAACCAACTTCTTTTTAATAGGCGCCAAATAATTAAAATTTTATATCCCCTGTTGACTTCTGAGTAAAGGAGTGCTGCATTCTGTAGCATCCATGTGGATGGACACTGTGAATTTTTAAATGGCATATTCCTCCTTAGAGTATTAGAAGTACTTTGCATCATTTGAACTTGTATCATTTGTAGGTAGATAATCCTTTGTTAGGAAGGACAAGAAGCTGGATTTTGTATGGGAAGTTGTGTGTGGATGTGGAAAGTTGCTGAAGACCAATTAGAAAACAGACTTGCTAGCTTTTGTTAAGGACTGCAGTTGATAAGAGATTACTGTCTGCTTGTTAAATTAATATAAAGTAATTTGTGGTAACTCTTTTTGCGGTTTTTAATAGTAAAAGACTGGAATATCAGTACTCCTGAGCAACCGTATTCTGCTACGTTTCTTTTTAGCTTTCTTGCATTAGAATATTTACAGGTAAAAATGTAATCAAGTTGCATGTGTGAAGGAGGTTGAGGTTAAGGCCTAGGTAAAACCTTGTATCCTAAGGAGGAACCAAAGCTCAGGCGTACGTGCAAAGATGGGAGACAGCTGATGGGAGTTGATGGGAGCTCGGGTGCATTAGAAGAGCATCTCCAGCAGGTCGAGGGAGGGGATCCTGCCCCTCTACTCAGCCCTGGGGAGGCCACATCTGGAGCACTGTGTCCAGTTCTGGGCCCCCCAGTACAAGAGGGATGTGGAGCTGCTGGAGAGAGTCCAGCGCAGGGCCACGAGGATGATCAGGGACGTGGAACATCTGCCCTATGAGGAGAGGCTGAGGGAGCTGGGCCTGTTCAGCCTGGAGAAGAGAAGGCTGAGAGGGGACCTGATCAGTGTGTACAAGTACCTCAAGGGAGGCAGTGAGGAGGATGGGGCTGGCCTCTTTTCACTGGTGGCCACTGACAGAACCAGAGGAAATGGCCACAAACTGAAGCATCAAAAGTTCCACAGGAACTTAAGGAAAATTTTTTTGACAGTGAGGGTGACAGAGCACTGGAATAGGCTGCCCAGAGAGGTTGTGGATTCTCCTTCTCTGGAGATCTTCAAGACGTGCTTGGATGTGGTCCTGTGCCACGTGCTCTAGGTGATCCTGCGTGCGCAGGGCTACTGGATGACCTCTGGAGGTGCCTTCCAATCTTAGGCATTCTATGATTCTATGGGCTACTGCCCTTCTTTCTCTGGGAGGGCTACAGGCAATGATCCAAGAGTCATCTGAAACACAGCAAATTGCTGCCTAGTGCATTAAAACCAGCTGTTTGCTCTTGGCTCATGGCACAATGTTGTGCAAAGACCTTGGGAAGATCAGAAGCTGCTTTGTGAGAAATGCCTATCTCCCTTTGATGGTTGTGAGAACCTCTGAAGGAGGAACGGAGATGGCAACAAGGATAGTTTATGGAGTCAATCATCCCAGTGTGCACAGGGCACTCATGCAGACTCTAGTGGTATGCCCATAGTCATTTGCTTCCTTCTGCTAAGAGCAGTAGATCAAGTGAGGCATTTCCAAGATGGAAAGTAAAATGGAAGGCTAACAGAAGGGCTTGACAGTGTTAATTATAGTTCTCAGCAGGAGTGAATTGCTTAATAACATGCTTTGGTCTTATTTTTGCTTATAGAAATGAGTTATCTTGCCAGCTTGCTTGCAGTCATGAAGAAATATTTTGTTTTGCTTAGTTTTCTGCATTTTACCCTGTGCTTTACCTGTATCTTTCACAGCTATCATCTCAGGAACGTGGAAGGACAGTCTGTTAGCAGTAACGAAAGCCTTTCATGGCAGTTGGAGACATGTGGGCAGCTGTTAACCTCACACAGGCCTGTGCTTTGGAGCTCACACTTGAGGAGGTACCTCTTGAGAAGGTGCTGGCCTGGGTCAGCGCCCATGGGTGCTGCTGTTGCCTTATCATTAATTGATGGCTAAGCAGAAGCCTAGGCAGAATGGCGTGTCTGGGGAAAGGTAGGTGAGCAGGATGTGGCTGCTGAAGAGTCTTTTCCCTGCTTGAATGCTTGTGGAGGTTCACTGGAGCTTTCTTGACCTTGGCTTCTGGCACCGGGACAGAACTTTGTGCCCTCCTTGCAAAGGGGAGGAGTGTAGCACCACGCAGCTAGGGACTTGGTGAGTTGCCTCATGCCTTGGCGATAGCGCATGTGTGGTGGGAGGCAGGATGTGCTTGGGCTTCCAGGGGCATCTGAGGGCCACGGGGCCAGGATTGATCTGCTGGTTGTGGTGGGGCCTGATGGCTTGAGAGAGGGCAGCCTGTGTGGAAACCAGCACTGGCACAGGGGAGGGTGAGGGGAGCGGAGAAGAGAGTCTGTAACTGGCCTTAGTGTGGTGGGGAGGAAAGGTGTTTACCTAAGTGTTTGCTTAATTGCCATTTAATGCCTTTCTCAAGAGCGGAATCGGTAATTGAAAGTTTATATTAACTGGCAATAAAAAATGTGAAATTCCCTAAGTTGAGGCTGTTCAGCTGGATGTTGCAAGTAGATACAGATTTTCATGCATCCACAGCTCCCCCTTGCAGCCATGATACCGGCATCCAAGCAGGCCCTCATGACTTGGTTTGCTGTTTTCCTCTGAGTAGCTCGAGGGCGCAGAAAATACGGTCTGTTTCTCAGCCCCATTCTGCTTTCACTTGTGAAATGTTTTCCTCATCTGTCTGAAGACCAGGCATTCCCAGACAGAAGATGAAAAACTTAATAATTGCGCCTGTGGCACAACTCTACTGTGGCTCTGTGGCAGTAATTGCAAAGTCACTCTTATTTTTCAGGAACGGGCTCGCATATGGCTTTATTATTATGTTTCAGAAGTTACCCTGAAAAGGTCTAAGTAAGTCGAATGATAACTGTGGTAGAAAAAAGAACTAGTGCATTTAGTGAAATTTTGAGTATTAAGTAGTTAAGTGTTTAAGAGAAATAATTCGCTTGTGTAATAAATGTAGTTGCCAACTCACTATTTTTATAAAATGTAAAAAAAAAAAAAAAAAAAAAAGAACTATTTGAAATACAAGCTAAAGTCATGACTGAATGACTGAGTGGCTGCTGTTTTTTAATATGTTGTTCCCCTATGCTTAG
Source organism: Crypturellus undulatus (assembly GCA_013389825.1). NCBI lineage: Eukaryota > Metazoa > Chordata > Aves > Tinamiformes > Tinamidae > Crypturellus > Crypturellus undulatus. The sequence goes on from VWPW01007555.1 coordinate 8,376, forward strand.
TTATACCGTTCTTTTTTATATAGTAGTATGCCTCCTTGCCTGCAATTTCTTTCTTAAAAATTGCCTTTAGGAATTGGATGTCAAGTTCCCATTGTGTACATCGCACGTAACTCAACAGTGGAGGAATTTTGGACTTCTTGGCTAGTTAAGTTTCTCTCACATCAAATAAAATGCACAAATATTGTAGCGGAGTATGGGAATTTTTACCTTATCCTTCCCTCTTCTTTACATCAGTTTTATGTTTACAACTTGGTCTCACGGTTTCAGTTATCCTTGTGTTCGTTGGTACTTTATTGATTAAGGAAAAAAAGTTGCTTTAACATGTAGCCTTGTTGTGAATGTCTAGAATTTACAGAACAATTATGTTTTACTTCTCAGCTACAAATCTTGTAGTTATTCTGACCAAATTTGCCTTTCTTATGTTTTGATTACAGTACCATGGTTCTCTGCTTCTGGGAGAGAATTTAGTATTTTTACAAACATCTTGAATATATTTGCAATAAGATATTTCTGCCTGTTCTTGCGTCTGCTGAAGAGACTTAATCTCTGCCCAAACTTGCAAAGCCAAATCTGTTTTAGGTGCTGTTGGCGTGCAGAGAGAGGGTACACCCTGATGGTGCTTTTGGCACGTGCACATACGCTAGTGAGCTGGGTTGGCAGGACTGGAGGAGCATGTGGCCAGCTTACAGGATCAAATAACAGTGAGTGCTCTAGTACCAGTGGCTACTTTCTCTTAGCAGCATCTTCAGGTACTTGTTAGCCTGGTGTTTTGTAGAAAAAGAGAGGCTGGGGAAAGGTAGGTGAGCAGGATGTGGCTGCTGAAGAGTCAGCCACCATGTGCAAAGAAGTCACATTGCTTTCGCTGTGGCTTTGATGATCCTTCAGCAAAATAGCAGTAGCTCACTATTTATTTATTTTTTTTTCTGAAAGAAGATTGTAAACTCATGAGAGAGACAGTAATGTTGTTATATTCTTTACTTCTAGAGGTAAGATGAACCTGTGCAAAATTAGGTCTTATTGTACCAGAATCATCTGAATCCATCGATAATCAGTGGAATCATTTGACAGAAAGGAAACAGATGAAAAGTCTGAGACTTTAGTAATAGGAATCTGTGACTAGGTGTCTGGTTATTTAAGGCTCATTCTGAAGGGTCTTTGAATTTTTCTGTTCTCATGTAAGCAGCTTGTAATCACTTTGAAAGCTATTATCACCGGTGATCCTATTCTATTTTTTCTTTTTAAAAGAAGAGAAATATTACATATTTATATTAAACTGTTCACATTGATGGAAACTAAAACACAGAAACATGTGTGTGTGCATGTATACATATACACACGCTTCTGTATCAACTTTTACAGCACAGATATCCAAACCGGTTTATATGAAGTATATTTTAAGTGAACTTAACAGATGACCCACTGTACTAGTAAATTTGACTGTTAAATTTTAATTAGTTTTTTTTAACATCTTGGTCTTAAAATATTCGTTATATGTATTATGTATTTTACAACACGCTGTTTTACACTGATCTCACACTTTGAAGATGGTTTCAAAATTCTTGCAGAGAGGCGAGTTGAGCTCTGCCCCCCAGAAGAGCTAAGACCCAAGTCAGTCAACTCTGTTGCTGGCCCAAATCTATGACTGTGCTGAAAGCCTGTCCCAGTGATGATAAAAGGGAAGGCCCGTAACCCTGGCAAACACAAGATCCCAGTTTTGCGCGGTGGCAGTTTTGCAGAGGATTTGGGCTTTTCGCTAAAGAGCAGTGCCATCTCGCGGCTGCATGAAACAGTGCCGGGCCTGCCTGGCTTCCCATCCAGCAGCATCTTGGAGGAGAGATCTTTCTGTCCGACTTTTTAAAGGCACAACTCCATGTTTGTGCTGGAGAGGTAGCCTGCCTTCATCCCCCGTGGAGGCAGCAGCGTGATAAGGCCGTCGTCCTTGGGGGCTGTGGACTGAGCTTGAAACAGGAACCTATCCAGCTGCAAAGTAGCTGCTGCATCAGTTCCCTAATGTGGTTCCCCAAAAACATGTTGTGTCACAGCAGGAGGACAGCAAAGGGATGGAAAGGAGAGCTTTTCCATGGAGGAGAAGGAGGAGCATACGCTTCCTTTTTTGTGAAGGGGAGCAGGGCAGTTGTATTTGGCACGTGTTTATAGGAGTGGAGGTTGGAGATGCACTGAGGAGGTGCTTTCCCTTCCCTGTTGCCTCCCTGTTCCCCATGGTTGCCCCATGGGCCCCCTGCATAGTTTTCCTGCAGGTTAGCCCTATTTGATGCAGTGCCGAGCTGAGGTCGGTACTGCTGTAAGGAGCAGTGCAGCAGCATGG
>VWPW01007562.1:0-10913 GCA_013389825.1 Crypturellus undulatus
ATACTCTTTCCCTAAGCACTGTTACAAGTCAGCACTAGGTCAAATACAGGTCTGCCCTAGATAGCAATTCTAATTGCAATAAAAATATTGCAGGATACTTATGGTCCTATTTTATATATATGTGTGTATACATATAAATATATATGTGTACAAACAGATATACTATAGATAATATAGAATACATACATATTTAAATAGGATAGGATAGGATATTTTGAGAATATTTCATACCGGAAAAAATCCATCTGCAAGACAAAACTCTTGTAACTTTCAGCAGATTTCAGACCTCTTCAAATTTACGCTTCTTGCTCCCATTTTGACCCTTGGACCATCCTCCTTCTCCATCCCCCTATGTACCTAGGACCTTTTCTTATCCGCACATGGGATGCATATCCAGTTCAAATCTATCTTTGGATTTCTTCTTGAAACTCCATCTTGAGCAGTGCATCCTCCCTTCTTCTAGTTGCTACTTTTGGGAGGAAAGGACTCCTCAATTTTATGTGCTGAATTTCTTGTGGTGTATATGACACAGGACATAGGGGAGACTGCCCTCATGGAACAGCACCTGCTAAACATTTCAAAAGTGGAGATAGACATGTATGTGACCGATTTTCTGATTCTTTAATTTGGGACTTGAATAACAAACATGTAATTTGGCTTTGTGCAGCAAACAAAACAAGCTAGGTTGTTGGAGATCAGTGGAACATAAACCCATAACTAATGACATTTTGCATAGAGAGAACATTTCCATGGACATAAAGTCCATTTTTTGCAACATCAGCCTGGTATTATCTTTATCTACAAACACTGTCTTTTCAGCTGTCTTTCTCCATTTCTGGCACTATATAAATAACAATTCCATGTATCATGGAGTTTTGTTTTCTGCTTCGAAGGAGACTATATCCTATGAAAAAAATCAAGCAGCCGATAGATTTTCTAATCAGTTAGTATCATGTTTGGGTTTAAGCACATACTGGAATTTGTTATATTGTAAGTGCTTGAGTTCTCCTGAATTAAATGGGATTTGAGTCCTTATGTTCTTTCTTCATCTGGACTTTTTTTTTTTTTTTGNCTGGACTTTTTTTTTTTTTTTGAGATCTAATTAATCAGGATGCATATATTTTAAGATAAAAATGAACCACTAGAACATATAGTGCAACCTGCTGTATAATAAACCTCAGAACTCACACAAATTTGCCGATGTAAGGTAAAACATACTATATAAACTACTGGAATAAAAGAAGTAAAGCACTTCAGCTGAGGAAACAGAATCTCATTTTAACATGATACATTAGGGCAATATGATATTGATATAAAATACAAACCATATATGAAGCTCTTTACTCAAGTAGCAAGGCATTTTCAAACCATGGATAGTAATAACTTCTGGCTAAATGGAATCTGTTTGCACTTTTTAAGCATTAGGAAAGGAAAGAACAAAGAATGATGTAGCCTAAAAGACTTCAGTAAAGAGATTTCCTTCCAGATGCCACTGCATCTTGCTTTGGGGATCAAAAAATTCCCAACTGGTGCAGTATTATTTGATGAACACTTCTCTTTTCTATAGATTATTATAGCGTCCTCTATATGCATTGTTACAGGATGAGATCAGCTTCCAGTTGTGCAATTAGGAATGTGAATAACGTCTGTCACATTTGGTTTGTTCACTCATACGAACACCCGAGGGAGTGAAATACATAGAGGATTGCTTTGTTTTAAGGGGCAAGGTAGCATATTTTATTATTTTAGCATTTCAATAACTCAACATTTCAATAGCTATGTTTATATTAGAGAAGGCAGGTTAAATAAACATACCTTGCACTTGAGGAGAAAATGATACAGCTTATGACATCTCTGTTCTTGTAGCCTTTTGGTCCTCAAACTCAGATCAGTCCCCACTACTGTATCAGTATAAATGAGAAACTTTTTTGACAGGTAGGCAATTTGTCCCAATGCCAGTACCACCTGTTTTTTTCTGCAATGTTGTAAAAGCCTTATGGAGGCAATTCAAACTTGCATAGAGAGTTAGAAATGAGAGAGCTAATGAGTTGAAGTTATAAACAACAATTTCAGAACTCAGTAATATTGGCACCCTCTGCCCTTTTCACAGAATCAGTAAGCGAGTTCAATGAAGGATGTAGAGAGGTTGCATCCCATCAGGACCCATAGAATTTCAATTAGTGCCAGAGCTTCCATTGCTTCAGGAAAGGTACTAGAGGCAATAACTACAATAACTCTGAAGGAATATGCATCCTTCAAGCACACTAATTAATGGAAAAGAAGAATAAAGTGAGGTAGGTATTCCCACATGTACCTGGGTTTTGGAAAGTTCTAAATTTCTTCCTATTGTTTTTTTTTCTACATAATAAAAGCTTTCCTCTTATCACCCATAGCTATCAGCCATCAGAGGGATAACTTTCTTCTATATATGCTTACATTGTCCTTGAAAAACACTGATCAAATTCGTTCTAAATTTTTACCAGCAAATACTTTTATTTCATTCCCAGTGATAAGGACTCCATTATATATGTGACTTACTCCAATCTGAGCAGAAATATGAATGGCTGACCAAAAGCACGGATCTAGAAATACTTCCCCCATTTAGCACAGACAGCTACAGTGCTGGCAGGTTCATCCTCCACTCAAATATGGAACATAAGTCTGTCAGACTATTCATACTTCTAATTCTGGCATATGAAGGTGAATGGAGAGAAGCAGAGCACACATCGTTTAGCTCATCTCTGTGTGTTGAGCAAGAAGAGCATCAGAGTATTCCTACATTTCACCTCAGGTCTAGGGGAACTCCAGTTTCAGGGGACTCCTCTAAATCCTGCACCAGGAAGTGAAAATATGATTCAATGATGTGATAAATAATATTTTCCTGAGGTCTATCTCATATATAACATTTTCCTGAATATAATATTTTCCTCAAAGCTTTCTCTGCGCGGGTGGAATTTAAGTGCCTTTGTTTCAAGATAGAGTTGCCATCAATTTTTATTTTTGTTTTTAATAGTTCAGGGCATGATATCATGAAAAGTTTTCTTTGCAATGATATTTTATTCGACAGTGCTGAACTCTACCTTTTCATTTTAGGCTACTTGATTTCACTGGATGTGCTCTCTAGCCTTTCAAGTTTATTTCTGTTGGGCAAGAAGCCAATGGAGTTAATGCATAGAAGCCAGGTAGCTGTCAAGACTACTGCAGCAGCATGTCTAATTTTGTTGTATTAAAACTGTCACAAAACATTAAGTAAGAGATTGTTGGAAACTTCTTGCCGGCCCAAGGAATCGGGAGGGGATCACAGACGCAGACTCCATGTGAATTAGCTCCTGATCCTGATCCGTCAATCCTTTATTTAGCCCGAATAGCGTACTTATATACACAAGCAGAAGCAAGCTCTCTACACGCGTACAGCTACCATTGGTCACAGGCTACTATCCATGCATTTCTACCGCATTCAGTTGGTCGTGGATAACGGCGTGTATTCACACCATAGGTCTGTGCACCAGTCCTTCTTTCTTACTGACAAGCTTAATCAAGGTTCTGTCTCGCCCAACTTTCTCATGCCTGCTGTTCAAGGACTACTGTTCACATTCCTTTAATTCAGGGAGTATCCGCTATCTTCTTTAAGCTCAGCTCCCTGCAGCCACTTCCCATGGGAAGGCCTCCGTCCCCTAGATATGTTCCTACAAGAGATTATATGAAATATGCATAGGGAAAATTGTTTATAATGTAATAAACTAATAAAGTTTTAAACAAGTTAAAACATGATCTCTTTTATGTGCTTTTTTTTCTTTTTTCTTGTTTTGCCTATGTTATGCCCCATTGCTTTCTAAATCTAATTCTCAAAACCAGTATGGAGTTGTGAACTCGTGTTCAGTTTCTGTATGTATTTTATATATATTTATGTGTGTGTGTTTATATATATTTATATACACATAAAAATACATGTATATGTATTTAAATATTTTTCCATGAACTCTACTAAGTTCACATAGTGCTATTCTCCCTGTTATCTTTTTAATGCTCATGGGGAGGAAACTAGCTGACAACTTCATTGTCCTGTGCTGATAACAGCAAAGTTTTAGTCTTGCTTATGTCCTCCAGATGTTACAGCAATACAATAAAATAATAACTAGAGATACCTCTCTGGCCCTAGAGTAGCTCAAATACATTTTTTCTCTATTTTATAACTAAAATATTCACTGGTAATAGTGTTATGCCATGCCATTTCAGGGAATAGAAGTTGCAGGAAGCAGTGCATTCTGAAGAGAAGTGGAGATGGAAAGCATCAACTCAAAAGCAAAGGTGAGGTTGTTCTATGGATTCCCTAAGATGTCTCAAGATGTAGTAGTTTTCTGTGGAGCAATAAAATCAAGATTTAGAGTAAGTAAGTGGGGCATCAGAACAATCTATAGAGGGACTATAGTTGGTTACCAACAGATGTGTCTATGCTGTTGAGTTGTCTTGGCCACTGTTTTTTATTGGTCCTACTGTCTGATCATTCATACTGCAAGTGTATTAATTCCCACGCAGGAGCTCTAGAGCTTAGTACACTGGAAAAAAATAGTATAGCTTTGAAGACTGTCAAGATCTGGTGCACTTGCACTTCTTGGTCTGGTTCTGTACTTCACCATTAAAAATAAAGATGTCCTCAATCCAGGAGGTGGTCCATGGCTCCTGTCTTTTTGGTGAATACTAATTCTTCTATCTTAAGAAACTAATAATGTAGGTACTCGGAGAGTGAGAATAGGCTTGCCTTTCCCCCACAAAAGTTTCATGAAGTAGGGACTGTAATAGGATGCCTCACTACTGCCTCACTACTATTATGTTTTGCCTTTGAATTTAACATGCAGATTTAGTCTAATTTATCATGACCTGAGCAATGACAGTGTCAAAGAGATATGGTGCCACATGAGAGGACAGCTGCCTACATAGTTTTGGTGAGACAGTGCTTGTTTCCTGCTAGGTAAATGGTATATATATATGTGTGTGTGTGTGTGTGTGTGTATATATATATAAACAAACAAACAAAAAAACCTGCTAACCACCACTTTTTATCTAACTCTGAACCTGTCAATGTCTGTTATATGTGCTGTGGGAAGACTGAGGAGACTGAAACACTAATGGGGCATACACTAGAGAATAACTTGAATAAATCTTCATTTCAGTTAAGCTCTCTTCATTGAAAGACTTCTGAAACCCAGGAATACAGAGAGAGATAAGGAGGCATTTCCCTCCTTCTTCCTTTCCTCTGCTCCCTGACACCAGCTGAGTGGCAGCAGCTCTCCAGGATGCAGCAATGATGAGTTGCTCCTAACAACAGCTCAGCTGTAATTTGCCCTAATTCCTACCGCCTAGCAGAGGTGAGCCATCCCAGCCTGCCAAAATGCCACCCTATAGTTCCCAAGGGGATTTTAAGCTGGAAGTGCTTCAACATAAAGCATAGGGCTTTAACAGAGTGATGAGGAAGCAATATCCCAATCTGGGGCTCCAGCAGGGGTTTCTGAGCTGTTTTAGGCCTGATCACGCTTGGCGCAATTATGGCACCAAGCTGTACGTACAGATTCTCAGTAGTATACAGTCATATAAAGCCAGGTAACCAAGGAATGTAAAGTAAAAATAGGAACCTATACAATTTAGTTGCCCCTGGGATTGCTAGGCAAGACCATTAAGATCACTACATTATAGTACAACATCTGTACGGGTGCCAATTAAATGAGCTGAATTTAGGATATCCATGGCTAAGGTTGGTTTCTTTCAAAGAATTTATGTGGAAAAGCAAGAATCCAGTCACTTTGATTTTACCTGCCTGGTTCCAGCAGTATTCTCCCACTGGTGTGATCAAGGCCCTAATTAATAACATTTCTTTTTTTTTTTTTTTTGAATTTTTTTTGCTTAGATATCTAGAAATAGAAGCTACAGGCTTGGAAAGTATATTCAGCTTCACTCATTTGGGTGAGTTATTGGTTTTTGAACTGAATTCAGTGGCAGGATAAATGCTTCTGATTGATAATGCAGATTTGGGATATTAGAGACCTGAAAGCATCTATCAAGACTACAACAATGCTGATATAAAGAATCACTGTATCTTGTTGCTGAAATAGTTAACAAGTAATTTGATGCACCACTGGGAAGTAATTTCTCTTATTTGAGTGGGACTAAGGCTGGCATTCAACCTTGAAAAAATATTTCATTCAAAAATCTTTCCCTAGACTTTTTTGTATTTAAGGGAATTCACAAACTATAACAAAGCCATTTCAGCAAAGTATTGAAATGGAAAAAGGGACTTTTCATCCTGTATTCATATGCCATTGTAGAAATTCAGAAAATTCGTTCCATTTTATTATCAAGAAAACTGCGTAAGTACACACTTTATTTATCAGAAGAGGACTCTGAGGATTATACAAGACTCTTGATAGTTTGTTTCCTTCAGGTACCACAATTTTACATTCGAATTTTACCCAAGTGATGTGCTGAGAAGTGTTAGGTGATAAAAAGGCGTCTTCTGTGAAACTGTCATATTTTTGGCTCATTTTAATAGTCTGTGGTTTCATGTCAAAGAGACACTTCACATTTGTTACAATTGGCAGCATTTTTTTTTCTTTTCTCTTCCTTTCTTTCTTTTTTTCTTTAAAGAATCTATGAAGCCCTGATTGGACTGTAGCAAGCTTGTCACCGAAGACTCAGGCTCAGGCCCTTTCAGTTGTACAAGCTCTCTGCAATTTGCTTGACAGGAAATGGGCACAAAAAATTGTGCCACTGAACTAATGAGAAAGAAAAACTCCTTGAAACCACTGGAATTTTGGACACCCTTATGTTAGCCATTCAGTACGAGACCACTGTGTGACCTTCTTTATCTCATATGGTTTTTAGTCTGTTTCTCCTAGGAAATGTGGCTCATGCAGTTGTGTCATTTGCCTGCTGGTTTCCCTCTCCTAATACTTTTATTTTTCATTAATTGGTAAATTTCAAACAAATTCAAAAGGCCAGAGATGTGGAAAACTTAAGGATAATTATGTTTCTGTAAAATTCACAAAAAATAGTGTAGGTAAAAGAGAGATTCTAAAGAATGTTCCCACTGAGGGACAAATATTGCAGGACTGTTTGCCAGTTGGCACAGGAGCCCAGCTAATCAGCCTGCTCACAGCTTGAGACTCAGTGCTCCTTGTGAGTGAAGGTATCCCAAGAAGCAGGGAGGGAAACTGGGTTGCTGCAATAAGTGAAAGGCTTTCTTTTCACTGCAGGAAAGCCATGAGCAACCAGGCTTTGGTAATTGCTCAACTTTGTTTTATCTAGCCCTAAATGTATTATAATGGGAGGGAAGTTTATAAACACTGAAATAAAAAGAGTATGTGAATTGAAATATTCTGGATATAACTGAAGTGGAAAAAAAAATCCATCTCCTCCATCCCACAATTCCCATGAAAGCATGCACAATTAAAAACAAACTGGGGAAAACAGAGTATCAATGGCTATTCTCCCTTGAAGCTCATTGAATAATGTCATAGATTTCTCTGCTAGGTGAGCAGCAAGTAGTAAGAGGTATAATTATATTAAGAGGAAAATATTCACTTTTACTACTTTTATTATTTTTATTCATACATCATATGAATATGATATTGTTTCTATAACTGTGTTCCTAAGACTCATAAGTTAAACTCAGTCTGAAGTCATCCATACTTAGTTAAGAGCTCTCCAACACAGTATAAGGCTTAGAAATATTTTGTATTTATTAGGTAGTATGAAGTCAAAGAGGAGCTTCTTGTGTAAAAGACCAGTAATTAGGGGATGAAGTGAACTGAGAGGAGAGTGTTAAAAACAGATGGCAGAGGCAACAGTCCTCCACTGTCCTTCTTGAAATCTGAAATAAAAACTCACTGAGCTCAGAAACTGGATCTATTAACTTCATAGGTGTTAGTTTGTACAAACTTTGCCAAAATTTTACATTGGTTATTTATGTGCACAAATTGCTACAATACAAATTCTGTGACGGTGATCCATTACATAACTTTCTCCTCTACCTTAAAAAAAAAAAAAAAAGAAAAAAAGAAAAGAAAGGCCCTCTTAATGTTAATATAACCTTTAGGCTATATTAACATTTAATGTTAAATGTTGTTAGTAGGTACTTGCACATCAGTCTGAAATTACTAGGAGTCCTTTCATTATCTTCCAGGATGCGACTGTGGACTGCTGAAAGAGGAAGAAAGTCTCATGGATCTTAAATTGCATGACACATTAAAAATTGTACCACCAAACACATAAAAACAATGAAAAGCCAGTAGTTTGGCTGGTCTGATAATCTTTCTGTATCCTTCTGTTGACTTCAGCTAAGCTGATCTCAAGACCAAGATTTGCAGGATGCAATTCATAAACTGCTAAAGACAAATTTAAAATAAATTTCCCTTTATTGTTTAAACATCACATGACTCAGTTTTCATTAGTGAGATAGCTATTTTACTAAGGAAGTGCTAAATTGTGTAAATGGGAATTTTAATGTTCATCTTTTTTTTTTTTTTTTAGAAAATCTTCATTCATTTACCCGCTAATTACTTAACAGATAGTATGCAATGAAATCAAGAATACATGTTAAAACAAAATGGCTTATAATACCTGGCACAGCTCCCAGAAATCAACCCATTTCACATTCCTGATGCCGTGCCAGATATGTTTTTGTTGTCTTCCTCCATCACCATCAACAAACATGGTGGTGGCAATTGAGGGGGAGCAGGAAGGGCTCAAGGTTGCGCTGGCTTTGTCCAATTCTGCAGCACCTCTCTGCCCCCTGCTACTCTCAAATGCTCCTGAAGATCTGATTTCCAACGTTACTGTAGCATAAAGGAGGTTTTAAAGGGCTGCATGTATACTTCATAGGGAGGTAATAAGGCGTTGCACATCTAACTTCACACTTTGCTCGCCTGTCAAGGGGGTCTCCCCTTCCCAACAAAGCCCCCAATGTTTTGGTAGGCAGGCTCCAGCCCACTTAGCCAGCGAGGAGGCATGGGTGGAATGCCAGGTATGTCTACAGAGCAAAGTAGCGCAGGCAGCCTGACGCCAGGAGAGAATAGGCAGGTACCTATTGAGTTACAGGATTTCTACAAATCTAATCCACGTGTAATGTGAGACTTATTACAGAGTCAGCCTCTGCCAGGGCTGTGAAAAGTCTGGGGATATGAACAGCCCCAGAAACAATGATCCCAGTTAACTCATTACAAGCCAACATCAGTTGACCAAAACTAATACTCCTTTATCCTTGTAATTCATTTCTTAAACCATGATTTCAAGCTGTATCTTAAATGCAAGAAATTACTGAAAAGAAGAGTGTGGGTGACATTGTATCCACAGCAACACTGCATATTCTAAAAGGTTATAAATGTGTTTATTGATTGTAATGAAGAATAATTGTTAAATATGCAAATTAAACACAAACTTTTAACATGAGAACTATTTTCACATATTCAAAGCAATAAATCCATTAATAACTGCTAAACAATATAAAGAAAAAAATCAAGCTCTCCAAATCTTGCTACAATTAAAAAACTCCTTTCTATTTGAGTCACACTAGGAACAAACTGAAACATTAAAAAAGTAGTGACTGCCTGCTAAAATGTCACTAATTTCTTCAGGAACTATAAAATTGGATGAGAGCTATGATAGTCCCTTCGGTAACTACTCATTAGAGATATTGTGTTTTCTCGGCTAATAATTTCTTTCACTTGCTATCTTACCTGACTTTGTCCAAAAATTAAGAACAACTTAATCAATTAACTTTTATTTTGGATGCTGTTGACCATAAAGATGAAATTCATACTATGTTGAGACTAATAAATGCTCACATATCAAGAAATGGTCTGCAGTGGCTCAGGTTATATTTGAAAGTCAGAATCTCAGACTTGGAAAACACCACGTTGATCCCACATTCAGGGCTGTACTTTGCAACTGACTACAGATTTTGTTCCTTTTCTGGGGTTATTTAAGGGTTACATGACACCTTTGGAAAAGGTCAACTGCTATGGGACCTGATATTATCAGTTCATCACTCATACTCATCTGACTATTTACTGACACATATATTCTGCTCTAACAATCCAAAGCAAACAAGGCTGTGGAAGAATAGTGGCCCAACTGCATTAGAGGTTGAAAGTTGGTTCAGGCTATAAGTAGGTAAGATGCCTTTGCCCAATATGTAACAATTTTTTTTTTTTGAGTAATAAAATCAGAACTTTAATTGCTTGAAATAATGACTTTCCAGTTTGCTGCTAGAACTCTATTTTTAAAATACTTTGCAGATTGGCATACTGAATGGGAACTTGGAGAAAACATTTTATGTTTTGCTTGGCCATTAGTAAAACATCTTTGTTGCACACTTAGTAACATGTTGCACACATCAATGTGACTCAATGTTTAAAAACAGAAAAAAAATCATCTCCTGACTGATGTAATACTGTATAACTTAAAGCAGAATAGTCAAGCCTCTCTTAGTGATACACACAATAGGTCCACATACGGGATTTGTGAAGCTTCTGTATCTAAAATTAGAAGAAATGGGCAGAATGTAGGGGCTTCAAGATAAGTAATGATACAGAAACAAATATAAAAATCCTTTTAGTTATGAAGGTGCCTAATGTGGATACCATGTTGGGCCAGATCAAAATGGAGCTTAAAAACTGCAACATTTCAGTGTTGTCTCTTGAATACTTGGTCTCATGAATGGATGTGATGGTCCCTGAGTATTGTTTGAGGAAAGTATGTATCTCATAACAAGCTTCAGAGTAGCTGCCATGCTATGGAGGAGGCAATATAAACTAGCCTGTTAGAAGGTGTTAAATTATGTGAGTTTACTAAATCATACTCCTGTGTGGCATAAGTCCTTTCTCAGTAATGGCTGGACAACCCACTTGTGCTCTGCTTAT
>VWPW01007564.1:0-16997 GCA_013389825.1 Crypturellus undulatus
GCCTTCCCTTTCCTGCTCTATGTTATGACACTCATGATGATAGTGTCATATCGTGAGTGTCACGATATGACAGAGCAGAGGGGCAGAGGAGCGACACTGCACTTCTCTGCTCATTTCTGGATTTGGGAAAAATCAGTGAATAAAATTCCTGGACATCATTCCAGGATGTAGCAGGCAGGGGTGCAATCGGGTTGCCCGTATGGTGCTGCTGTCCATGCCAGCCTGCCGTGCGAGAAGCAGAGAGCAGCCCGGTGCACGGGCACAACAAGAGCATCCCCAGGGGCTGATGGCACCGGCGCACGGTGCATTTATACAGGCGTGAGTCATGGCACAACTTCCCACCGGCGGGAATGGGAAGCCTTGGGTGGGATATTGGAAATCATCCCGAGACGCGTATCCAGCCAGCCGAGCCCGGATTCTTACGGGCAGGGGTAATTTGATGAGTTGGGCAAGCAGATTGTTGACAATAAACACAGCCTGCCAAAATGACAGATTCGATATGCTGCTGCAACTGCACCATCAGAATAGGAGCTGCTGCTGTTAGTAGAGAGACGAGAATTTGTTGAAATCGTTTCTGTTATTATCTGACTTGAAATGTTTATGTTTTAGCTGTACCTAAGTTTAATTATATATATACTTTATATAAATGTATGTATACATGCAGTACTGTATATGTTGTATATATTTATATAACTTTTTAATACTATTACTAGTCAAAATTAAGACTTTTTTCTTATGCAGTGTTGCAAAGAATGTCACCACAATTCCGACAATTGGCTTCCTCCTTAGTTGCACAGATAATGTTTTAGGCTGACTTTGATTTTAGATAGGAGTGAAGGGAACCCCACTCAACACGATGCTTTTCAAGCAAGTGACCTTCTGTGACAAATATTTAACAAGCTCCTTTGTTTCAGTTGTAAAGATAAAGACTGTTTCTCATCTGTTGATACACAAAATTTCAGTAATACAACACATTGAAAAACCACAGGGTGTTTTGATGGGGACGTATCATGGTAAGAAATTAACTGCTAACTCTGTCTTCCAGAAACTAATTAAGGGAATGTATTTTGCAATAATACGGATCTAGCAAACAGGCCTCTAATGTCTCGGCTTCGAGCTGGAAGCCAGGCACTCCTGTATTATGTATGTGTGATCCTCATAGATAGCCCGCTGTAAAGTGTGCCCTGTTAGTGCATCTTTCAGGCTCAAAGACACTGGCCTTGTTAATATTTCATTTAGTACATACTGTAGAGTCTCATTTATATTACTTCTATAATTAATGTCGATAGCTTAGGCACTGCCTTTACATGGAGAGATCCCTGTATGTTGGTCGATGGATAATGAGAAACAATAGATATTTCATTCACCAGCAGCTTGTTGCTAGTTAGTAGGAAATTATCGTGTGTACTGTTGCTTTAATTGCCAGGGTAAATAACGCTGCCGCTGTGTTAGTGAACGTTTTAAAGCACTTGATGCAAATAGACTAGAAACAAAACAAAAAAAAGAATTACCTTTATGATGCTATACCTTAGCATAGGGAGTTAAAAAGGTATGTCTGAAAACATTTGCGTTCTATCATGCAAATATATCTTCATATGCATGTGCTGACTATTCAACTACTGTATTTTAGGAAATACAATTATGCTGCCTTTCTCTTCTCCTGTGTAGACTGTAAATAACTGTAGATCTTTCTCTTGTTTTCCTATGTAAATATATGTAAATAACAACAAGCTATGCATGCTGATATTCTAGGCAATTTCAGGTACTTTTATAATCTGAAGGCATGTACTTGAACTGGTTTGTTAAAAAAACTCAACAAAACAAAACTCTCTCAAACCCTTTAAAGCTCATTAGCAATTAAAGATTTCTTACTAGACTGGTTCCCTCAATCTCCATGGCTTTTTTGCTCTTTTTCCTTTCCTCTTCCTTGTCAACACTGCCTCGGGGACGCGCTCCGAGGATGCTCCGGAGCATCCGCAGCAGAGCCCGGCACTGCTTAGACCCAACCCGGTCCCATCAGGAAGGCCCGGACGGGGCTCCGCTCTGTCCTGAGCCTATTCCTATTCCTATTCCTATTCCTATTCCTATTCCTATTCCTATTCCTATTCCTATTCCTATTCCTATTCCATTTCTGCATCCCGGGAAGCCGGGACCCTGCGTCCTGCACGCGGGAGCATCCCGGGCAGCCGAGCGCAGCCCCAGCCTCGGCGCTCCGCTCCCTCCCGGGTGCGTTTCGGTTTGAACAGGCTCGTTACATTTCCCCTCCAGCCCGCTTATGACTTTGACAGACTGTGAAAATAATTCGATAAATAGCTTGATAAATTCCCCCATCGCCTTCCTTCACTGCTGTTTGTGGGAGCTTTTCAATTGAAGGAGTGTGAACAAAAATGAAATTACCTAAGCTTACAAATCAAGTCACCGCCTGCATACCGATTTGGCAGCAAGGTTTAAATTTCGTTCGCTTTCCTTTTTTTTTGTCTTTTTCCCCCTTCTGGCAATAAATGAAGATTCCAATGGGAAACCAGTTTTCCCATTTCCAATGGGAAAAGAGAAAAAGAAAAAAGCGATGCATTTATGCCTCAATATCACAAAGCAGGGGGGAAAAAATCCCTTCTGCATTATCTATGGAAACTAAATGCAGTGACAACTTTTTAATCGAAAGAAAACAGCTTTCATGTTTGAAGACACTTTTCCCAGACTGGATATATAAACACATTAATTGACAGGATCCTCATGACTCTCTAAGTTCCTCAAACTTAACTTGGTGTCTCAGGAAGATCTCTTTCCAGTCCTTGAAGACTCTTTTAAGATGAATGTTTAAGAAGCGGAGCTGACATGGGCATTACGTTCAAGTGCAAGCCGTACTGTGCTTTAATAGAGGGCGTAGAAATGGTTCATAGAATTATTATCTTTCTACAGACAAAACCCATTACCTTCACACTAGGAGGGAAAAGCTAGTTTTTAACTTATATAAAATGGAATCAATTATCAATATCTTTGCATGGTTAGGTGGCTCTGCTGGGAATAGCAGAGGAGCGGATCCCGACCGGAGAGACGGGGCTGAGGAGCTGCTTCCTGCGCGGGGCTCCCGTTACCCCTTGCATTTAATAAAGTCGCAGCTGCAGAAGGAAAAATAAGTGTCAGGGATTTGTATGCAGCGCTTCCACCCTGAATGTCACACGAGGAATTGCATTCTCAGACTGATCTTATGGCTACTTTAAAATTTTCCCCAGGAAAAAGCAAACAAGTGAATAAAAAGCAGTCGTTGATGCAAAGTCAGATTTGGTGTCAAACAGGAGTACAGGTGAGAGCATCCACGGGGCATGCTGCCTTCGGTGCAGCATCAATAATGCATAAAAACCATAATACTCTGGAAGGTGAAAATGGTGCTTGAGAAGGAAATGTTCATTATTAGGCCCTTATCTGTTTATCCCATTTGCGAGATCTGCTTCTACAAAGCCCATAATGATAGATGGCACATTTGCAAATTATCCTGTGAGCGCTGATGAGAAATCAGCACCCTGCAAGTTACTGCGACTTTGAGAGAGCGCGTGCGGCAAGGCTGCTCCGCGGCACCGCCTGCCAAACGAGTGCATTAGGATATTAGGAATCTAATAAATTGACTAACAAGCATTTGATGAAAAATAGCGGTACCATCCGTTACAGTTATCAGCACAGCCAACGAGGCTGCCGGGCTGGGGATGCTGAAGGCACGGCGGCTGCTCCAAGAGACGGTGCTGCCCCGTGTCACCCTCTCCCGGTGGCATCGCCCTGGCAAGCTGTGCACAAACAGGACACAGGGGAGCTTCCCCGAGCTCCCCTCCGCTCCTTCGGAGGCCTCATACCCACAGCCTTGCTCGCCTTGGCCTTGCCGTGCAGAAACTCGGCTGCCTCAATGCGGGGAAAACTTTGGCAATTCCGACCCAAACGCTTGTGCCTGCCCGGGGACAGGGATGCGGACACCTCCTATGGCACCGCTCATCAGTGCTCAAACATCTGATACTGCTTCCATGTGCACCATCCTGCCCTGCTCTCCTGGAAAGCTTGTTAACTATCGTCACAAACAAGAGTTTAAAAGGACCGCAAAGGCTTTGGTTGTATTTGGACAGCTCGGGGCTCGGGCCTGGCCATCCCGGGCAGCGCCGGGTACCGCTGCTGCCCCGGAGCATCGGGCGGGAGATGCTACGTGGCAGAGCACAGCTCCAACCCGGCCCGGCGAAGCCAGCAGGCAAAGGGGATGTATATTTTAGGCTAATCAATTCTAGTAAGTGCAACATACCCTGACGTTCCCTTTCCAGCATTCTTCTGCGTGCCGTTTAATTTGTTTTAAGTAGAGAGGAACCTAATTCATTACAAAGGCTCATTTGTTGCCGACCGACAGATCCCAGCGGGTGCTTTAAAAAGACGCTCGTTTCCTAAAAGCTGCCGCTGCGGTACCTTTCGGAAATGCGTTTCTGCCTGTACCTGAGACATTTGCAAGATCCCCCAACTCTGTCAACAGCCGCTCTCCAGTTTTGTTTAGCTTATCATCAGCAGCCCCTGCTTTTGTGAGTGGACAAGCCATTTGAGTGCGCACCGCGGTTATAATGGCCTGAGTGACAGCTCAGCCAGATAAACACAAGAGAATAACAGGCGCAGGAACAATCTGGGTATTCATTTTGTCCGTTCAACCGGGTTGAAAGGATTTGCCAGCCAAGGGCACAACACTTCAGGCTAATTTGCTCAGCCAAAGCGCTGCCGGCGTGTAGGGCTCCAAGCGGGTGCCTGATGCCGGGGACATGGGCGTCCCCACACGCGGCTACTTGTTATTCACCTCTCCCACACGGGAAACGAAAGTGCTGCTTATTCAAAGCATTCGTTTGAAAGGGGAAAACATATAGAAGGGAACTTTGTTGCAGAACTCGAACCCTCCTCATTGTCGCCCTGCTTGCACGTTGATTCCAGCCGCACGTCCCGGTGCTGCGGTGTCTCCCTGTCCGCTCGCGCTTCCCCGTGGCACGTTTGCACCTCCCTTAATCCTCACATACTTTTCTGCGCCTGGTCTCCCCCTTCGCCTCCTGCTTCACCCCATTTTGATCTGACACTGAGGCAAGAAAAGGCAGTGGGTCCCTTTCCTTTAGTGCTCCCATCCCACTCCAGTGCTCATTAACTCTTGCAGAGCTGGGGGAAGCTCCTCTCTATTCCCACAGAGCCTGTGTCCGGAGCAGGATCCAGAATATCCTGCCTGTGCTCAAGGTACAAAAGCTGCATTTTTGGGTGCTATTTCAGCCACTCTGATGGGAGCCGTGTGCTCACGATGTCCTCACAGCAGTGTGCAGCATCCGGGGCAGCGGGATGCTGGGCACACTCGGAATGCTGTCTCCCTAAATTCTCGCACCTCACGAGCAACCTGTGGTCGGGGTGACAGAGCCACGAGGCCCGTGGTCCATCACACTGAAATAAAGGATTGGCAAATAGGGTGAGCCCCATCCCAACATATCCCCTCACGCAAGCAAGCCAAGCTCACGGTGGAGGTTTGCTAAGTTTGCTTCCACTAATTAAAACCAAACCCCCGTTTTCTAGCACGTCCCGTTTCCAAGCCGTTCTTTGCACCTTGGATTTCGTGCAGGGCTGATTAAACAACTCCACAGAGCCAAGGGCAGCTCCCGGCCAGCGGCTTCGGGAAGCGGCGGCGGCCGGGCCGGGAATGCCGGGTCCCGCGCGGAGCTGCGCAGGAGCGGGGACACAAAAAGGCGCCGCGGGGCAGGCCGGGAACGCTGGCCCTGGCAGAGGTGAAGGACTAACGGCTTCAGACACATCACGGGAGGAATTTAAAGTGCACCTGACATCTCTTTTGATCTCCTCCTAAGAAGCATTAAAAGGCACACTAATGTGCTGCTTTAGTGCATGTCCAGGGTGATAGCTGGAGACATAACTGAGCCTTTCACAAAAGTCTAATTGGGGAGAAGAATAAACTTTTTGTTTCCTCTTCTGGACACGCCATCCCAGGAGCCCGGGCGGAGGTGACATTTGCATGCAGTATGCTGCTGCTTTGCATTTTAAATGCAGGCATGCTAAATGGAAATTTAATGATCCTTTTGGCTACTATTGGTAAATCAGAACACGTCCAGCAGTAATTCTGCAAATGCAGTAATTGATATTGTGTAGTGGTAAGTTACTGTTTCTGACATGCTAGCAAACACTGAATTTCCCATAAACAAATGAAACACATGCGATTCACCTACACAAGTACGCACGTGTACACAAACATGCTATATAAGTATAAATATAGATAGAAATATTATAACTACATATATAAATTGTTCATAAAAGTCAGGCGAATGTTAATGTGCCATGTAAGCCACACAGTGCCTACAGATGCCATCATTTTGTGCACTGAACTAGTGATACTTGTTGACCTCCTCTGACTGTGCAGCCCTCTGCATCCTCATGCCTGCAGTTGCCACGTCCGTTTACCTTTGCTATTGAAGACAGCGGCTCAGCAGCACACAATGAGCAAGCTATAAGCAAAAAAGGCAAAGAAAAAGACAACATTCCTCCTCCTGTGTTGATAGCAGTGTAAGGAACACAGGGGTGAATGTAGTAACAGAGACTCCTGCCCTGCTGGTCTGACACTGATCGAAAGGCAGGTCCTGAACTGCTGCTAGACACCACATCTACCACCAGAAGATTGTGTTTCCTATTAAATGAGGCAGGTAGAAAAGAAGTGATTGGACAGGGCAAGGTATATAACAAACAGGTACGGATTGTGCAGGTGGAAGCCCCTCTGAAAGCACACGTGTGCTGCTCAACGCTAGAAATCCATTTGNTAGTAACAGGGATGAGGTAAGGAAGGGCATCTCTGGGACATGCTAAATGTTGCCCGTGCCCACTTGGTCACTGCTGCTGTCTGCATCAGCGTGGGTGCAGGCACCTGTGCAGACCTGTGTTCACTCTAGTTCCTCCTCTTCCCAATGCTCTTGCAGCATCTGCTGCGATGACAATTTACAAGTCCCCATTAGCTCTGTGCGAAGCCCTAGATGTGTTACTCCTGTTGTTGATTCTGCCTCCTTCACTTGCCTGCAGCACCTCGGGCCTTGGGAGAGGGCTCTGCACTGCAGGACCAACCTCGCCAGAGGTGTGACCCCAAGACAGACACCTCTTGCACTACTCTGGCAAAAGACAGTCCGATCTGTGAGAACCAATGAGGGACAGAGCTCCCACGCAACCCAGCCAAAACATCTCAGGGCAATGGAAGAGGAGGCTAAGAAATGGGCTGCTGCCTCCCCAGACACTCCTGCCCTGCTGTTCTGACACTGATCGAAAGGCAGGTCCTGAACTGCTGCTAGACACCACATCTACCACCAGAAGATTGTGTTTCCTATTAAATGAGGCAGGTAGAAAAGAAGTGATTGGACAGGGCAAGGTATATAACAAACAGGTACGGATTGTGCAGGTGGAAGCCCCTCTGAAAGCACACGTGTGCTGCTCAACGCTAGAAATCCATTTGGTGACTCCTCCTGTTCCAGCTTTTGGAGAACCGCTTTTTTTTTCTTAACATCAACATAAATTTCTTTTGACAAATAATTAGCCTCATTGCCACCACAAAGAGAAAACACAGTTTTCCTTTTCCTTGGGCTATTCCTCTGGTTGATGTTCAAGAGGGTATCTGAAGAGGGCATCCTAAAATTGCTAAAATGAAGAAATCACCCTAAAATTCCATTATATTCTTTGTGCATCAGAAGTTTTAAGCACAGAAATATACAAAAGACTCCAAGGTTTCCCACACCAAGGCTTGATGGGTCTTCTTTTTGAGTCATCTCTTTAAAGAGCTCTTTAAAGGGCTGCAGAGCTGGGGCTGCAGGCACCACCGCAGTGTGAACGTGCACGTGCTGTCACTCAGAGCAAGAAACGGGTTATTTCAACAGGATGCACAGCTCTCGTGCACCCTCCGGTAGGAGGAATGGAAATGTGCCCGGCTCCCCAGCAAATACACAGAAGATTCTTTCCACTAGATACCAGCCAGTTGACTCTACTCAGTATTTTTCCACTGGCTTCACACAAGTAGAAGTGATGCTCTTTAACAGGATCTCTACCCCTGCTATAATACCTTATGTTTCTAAAAGAATACTCTTTTGACAATAAATTTCTATTAAAGTGCAATGTCTTCTCAAGTGGCACAATCTTTCTCAGTTGATATCATGTGAAATATATATACATATTCTCTTCAAATGCTATTTTGGAGCTGTACTACCTAACATTCCTTATGTACTTCTGATCTTCTTTAGTTTTCATCCTGGTTAGACTGTAGAGGTGAAAACTACTCCATGGAGTAAATGATACTTAGCTACAAGATTTTTAGCCCTTACTTTCTGACAAATCCAAAAGCATTTTTGCAGCAAAATAATGAACTTAAGTGACCCCTGCTGACTTCTCAAGGAATGACATTCCACAGGGAGTTCCACCTACAGAATGGTTCAGGTACAAAATTAGTCCATGTATCTCAGCTCTTTGGAAATGTTCATGGAAAAGAGAGAAAGAATCATTCTTCAGAATGTCACTGGCTATCTCAAATGTCACTATAGTCTAGAGTTTGGAGTGATCAGTCTCATCATAAAAAGGATAACAGGTCAGGTTTGAACCCTTGTAGTAGTCACATACGTTTAATTTGTTTTTCAGGACTATTATCAGTTAAGCGTTTGTGAGCATCCTGTATTTGCCCACATATCTGTCTGTCACTCTTCTGGCCTTCTGCATGATGTAAGGGGCTAACACGTCATGTCAGATAGTTTGCCCCTGCATCATTTAATCACCCTAAATGGGATGACCCTCAGCTCCAGGACCTGGTCTGCAAGAGGGCTGATGAGTTACTTTAAGCCCTCAGGTCAAACTGTTGGCAAGCTCATTGCAGCATCCCCACAAGAAGCAGCCTTGCCATTTTATATGCAGTATTAAAGGCAGTTGACAGGAAATCGTATATCCTGTCCCCTTTTCACTCTAAACTTGAATTTTTCATCCTTTTGAGGTTAGTGGAAGCCTTGCAATTGATTCAGCATTTCAACCACAGTGGTCAAGTTGGAATAAATGCAACTGGATGATTCTCAAGCCTATTGAAAATCTAAAATCCCATTAGGTTATAGAGGCATCTTAATTCTCAAGAGTAACTTGAAACTGCAAAGGCTCAGGCATCTCATACAAAACCTGAAAGTGTCCAAATGAGGTGGCAGTTTTGCTCTTGTGTTTGCGGCACTCTTAAAATACACGAGTTACGCTTTCAGGACAAATTATGATGATATTGTTAGCCGCAGTTGACTGTAGTGCAAACTTAATCAGAACATCTACACCCCAAACAAAAGAATTGCAAGTTCAGATAATCATCCTCAGACATCCTATGACCTCATTTGCAGTAGAGTTATGACTGGTTCATGCAATTTAATTGCAAACAAAAATGTTTGTCTAAAAAGACAGCATACTTTAAACAAAAGAGTTTCCTATCACATTTCGTTTTCTATGTTGGTATTTACACAAACTGAGATATTACATGTGCTGAAAATAATTGGTGAAAAGATTATAATGCATAAAGACTATGCTCAGGTAGGCTACACAAGGGTTAAATGCTTTCAGGTAAACTGCAATAGCAGATAAGGCTTCCTTTTAGTTTTTCTTGGACAAGGTATTAGTGCAAGTTATGACCAAGAATTTAGCACATCCATTCAAATTACACCTAAAGCACTAAATCCAGCACAGCAGTAATTTTCTAGTCTTTCATACTTCCCAACTTAATGAAAAGAGACATAAATGTCCCAACCACAGATTAATTAGATGCAATCACAAAGAATTATTTCGCAGGTATCTTTTGCTAATACACGTATTATCGCTGAACACTGCCAACCCTGTTTAGAAGGTTAATGTTATTTTGGAAGAATATTTACAGTATCAGCGATAGAAAACCCAATACCTAAAAAAGTATTTTCCACCTGCAGCTATCTGTCATCCATCCCACACAAGCTTTGAAAGCTTTCCACTATCTGTCAAAACACAGGTTTTGATGCAATAAAGACTATAATTATTGAGCATTTACGAGAAATAATATTTTCCCTCTGGTACGTGTTATAACGGTTGTTAACATGCAAGTATGAATACTAACGCTCAAAGCCCACCTATACACTTAAACGATGAGGATTTTCTGAATACTGATATAAAGGAAAGTATAATGAAAGAGCAAGATGAGACTGAATACAGGTCTTGAAAAGTAAGTGTCAATCAGAATAAGGTTTTTAGAGGCATAAGAAGTTGATTTGAAGTAGAGTTTGGAAATAAAGCTGGCAATTAGATCCCTGGATATAAACAGCGCTTCTTTTGTGCTCAAAAAAAAATGATCCTTTTGCAAAGCGAAGTACAAGGCTACAAGACGCATGAAGGAAACAATACTGAGTATGCATCAAAACAACCCTGCAGATGCCACGCTAGCAGATGGCTTAAGCCTGCTGAATTACTGTATAAACATTTAACTGGAAGTTTGATTTTATAAGTGTGGAAATTATACAAACAAAAAGAAAATGATCCTAAGAAGCACTTAAATTAGCAATTTGTAATTTTCTCTGCAAAGTTGGCAGAGCTCTGCTGCTTTGCAAGAGTCCTTTGAAGAGGGAATTCTGGAAATCTCTGAAAGAAATTGCACGCCATAAAAGGGAACTTATATGAAGACGCCAAATTAAGCAAGGCATTTAAAGGTAAATATATACCTTTACGCTGCTGTTGCAGCTAGAACCCATTTCAAGTACAAGTTAATAAAAACCCAGCCCCCTTCCAACTCTCCGTTTCCTCTTTCGCGGGTAGATAACAAAGGCTGAGCCTTTTTGTTTGTATCTCAGTAGCTTCTACAGCAACCGCTCGGTGTGTCGCTTGGGCTCAATTGTAACGTGCAGGCAGGAAGGACGCGGGAGAAAATGGCTATTTGTACACAGGTATCGTCAACAAATACCACTCAGAAGGCGGAAAGAGAAAAATATACAGGAAAAAGACGAAGGATTAATGCAGAAATAATGTGCCTCCTCGCACTGCAGTGTACAGTCTGGATAATGCGAAATATCACCATCATATTGATGAGTTAGGACTGCCTGATTAATGCTTAGACATGTGTCTGAGGTGAACATATTAGATTGTTTTGCAAAGAAATAACTTCATCGCCCTTTCTGGGGAAGAGTAAGTTGCTATTTACATTCTGTGCTCCTGCAAAGCCATTACTTGCTATTCCAGAATTAAGACGGCAATTACATCGGGTGCAGATAGTACTAATAAAAGGATAGGACAACTGTTTCCTCAAAACCTGTGTTTTCCCAGCTGTCCACATTCCTAACTCCTCTTTTGGTATAATGATGAAGAGGAGCTAATAACTCCTCCCTTTAAGCAGTCCTGCTGTGCCAGAAACAAAATAAATTATCATCCCACTTACATCCTATATAGAGCAAGTTCTTGTAACTCTTTCCTCCTGCTCTTCACTCTTTTCCTCTTTCCCTTCATTCCCTTACTCGTAACTCCTGCCCTTCCAGGTGATCAGATCCAAACCAGACACGTTGCTCCTTGTCATCCCCTGATATCTTGGCACAGAAGATCTGGAAATCAAACTGAAGTGCTTCCCATGGGCACCTCTGGATTTTGATCCCACACATAATTTAAGTAATTAACAGATTCACCTTCTCTCGCTTTCCTCCCCACTTTTCTTCCTGCTGCCGTTTTATCTACAGTCTTTCTAACTTCTCTCTCTAGGTTTTTACGAATCCAGCAGATCTAACTCCAGAACTGGATTCTGGATTTGCATTTCTCTATGGCTAAAATGTGAAATGCTGAAGTTGAGGTTTGTTTTAAATGTCCTGGCACTGGAAAAGCTCTTAAAAGAACATAATGTAAAGAAAGTAAACCTCAACACTTTGAATAGTAACCTGAAAATCCATATTAAAATGCAAATAAAATGATCCTAAACAAAAAAGTGACAAAGTAAACAAAGATCTGTGTAAGATATGGTGATGAATATAAACAACAAAGTTGTACTGTAGAGTCTATACATGTAAAACGCAGTTGAATTAATATCTGATGTGAAATACATTCAATAGCCGGATAGACTTAGAGTAATCAAACCATGATTGACCTATAAACACACTACTAATAAAAAACTTCTTCACATGACCTTATGGCCACATAAGCAAATTATCTCTAAATAAACAAGTAGTATACGGGCCTAAGGAAAATATTAAACTATAAATTGCCTGTCTACTTCTTCTGTCTTTGCATGTTGCTGAGACTGTAGTGCAGAGGTTTGTCATGACTCAGGTGATAAATCTTATCTTCAACTACTTTATAAAAATCAAATCTATATTCAAGTCCAGGGATCCCGCTTCAGGGAGTTGAATTCAATGGACTATGATTTGCTATTATGATTGGACTGTCAATATTTTGGGGGATATTTTGTTCCCTTTTGATGTACTGTAAGGATGAAAAAGAAAGCAAGGGCAAAATTTAACTTAGATTCTCATAAGCAGACACATTGACAGAATATTCACACAGACGAAAAGCACATTTGAACATTTCTTGGTTCCACTGACAGAGGAAGAAGTTCAGACGAGCTCTGCATTTGGAAGAAGCATCTCCACGCAATGCCTCGCTCCGTCTTTTAGGAGGAGAGAAGTTGGTGTCTCCATCCTGTCACCGCCTGAGCTAAAATACATTAGTAAAATCTATAGTTCATCTATGGCGCCATAAATCACCACTGCTATGTAGGTTCCACGCTTTAATTTCCCTTCAATCAGAATCAATTATTCCGCTTGCCAGCCCGCCGGCCTCCCTGGCGCAGCGCTGGGGGAAGGAGCATCTGCCGGTGCCACCGTCACCAGGGCTGTCCCCACGTCCTGCTGCCCGCCACCACAGCAGAGCCAGCTTGGATGGGCATTACAGCATCCTCAAATGGGGTGCACGGACCAATCTGCAGTGGACCCCCCTGGCATCCTGCCTAGTTGGCACCGCCGCGATGTGCACGCGTGGAGGTGGCGCACGGGGCAACGCGCACGAACGCGACCTGGGGACACGAGTGTCATTCGCACGGCACGTACGCTTAGCACTCCCTCCTGCCAACAGAGAGCTACGCCATCCTGTTCTACAAGATCTAGTGCGGGTGACAACCAGAATTACAAGCAGCATCAATAAATCATGCTTCAAAAAGCAACTTTAATTTATGGATGATTGGCAGGTTTTTACAGAGACAGACACACATGATTTTCCCAATGTATACGGGGCAGAAAACCAAGTGCTTCTATTTGCAGCAGGCCAGGCCAGGGCAGGGCAGTGTTTAGCCAGCACTATAGCTGCGGGCTGTAGAGCAGGAACGGTGCCAGCCGCATCGGGGTGGTGCAAGCAAGTGCTTGCCAGCACGGGCATGGCAACAGTGAGGATGGAACGGACTGGGAAACCCAGGGTATTTAAGATCTCTTGTAATGAGCCTTATCTCCAGCACTTTGCAATTATCAAGTGCTCTCTATAGCGAAGAGACATCCAGGACAGGCAGAAGCGAGGGGAGGTGCAGGAGGCAGCAATGGGTCTGCGGTTATTGGCTTGGGCTGGCAGAGCACACGTAGCACAGACAGAAGCTGGGGCTGCTCAATAGTCCACAATTCACTTAAGGAGTCGATCAAAGCAACAGCAGAAGCATCAGCACCTTCACGAATGCTGGCCAAGCTCAGCCAGTGTAGCTTCACCTTGCTTCTCCTCCTTTTCCTTTCAAAAAAAATAACTTATGAATTGATTAGAGGCAACAGAATTATTGGATATTGGAAAGGAAAAGGATTTAAGGAAGATGTAGTTACACCATCCAAGCTTTGCTGAGTTGCTTTTATTAGCCTGGATCAGCTTAGAGCAGCCCCGACACTAGGAGGTTAGAGGGAGCCCGTTACAGGCTTGCCTATGAGATAAATGCATTAAAAAATCCTTTTGAAAGGGGAAAAAAGGGGGAAAAAAAACCCAGAGACATGCACCAAAAGGGAACGACAGCTACAGTACTTTACCAGGGCAAATTTCCTCAGAAAGGAAGCAAGCAATGAGGCTAGGAGAGGAATAAATGGTGTAGAAATGACAATCGCTCTTCAGTCAGGGCCCATGACTGCACTCACTGCTGATAAGATCCAGCATGTGTCAGTTGTCAAGTGTCTCTTGTCACACTTCAATGTGAACTTTACAGCGAAAGGGGGACAAGAGGCAGTGAAGGGGAAAATGGCACGGCTCAGAAGGACTTGTGCACTCAGTGTGAAGCCATTTCCATTTTATATTCCAAAGGACTTTGGAGGTGATCCCATGAATGCAATTATTCTCACCTAATAAAAGCAACATATGCTAAGACAATTAAAAGATTTTATTATACGTCTATTCATTGTATTTAGTTTTAGACAGCAGATAAACCTAATTTGAAACAAGATGCTTGCTAGAGAAGAAGCAGAAATAATCATGGTCTTCATCTATAAGAATGTTAGTGATTAATTATATTCTTTACATAAAAAGGTGAATTAATAGAACCTTCCTCTACTAATGACAATTTCACCCAGCAAATGAACAACCTAATTACAAAGCTCTCATTAAAACAGCATAACTTTTGACTTATGGCGTCCAGTTTCGGTGAGTGTACATTTAGTGAGTTTTATTACTCATCGGGAATGTCTATTTGCAGACAAATAGTTGGACATAAAATGATGAGTCCATAAATGGATTCGGTCTGTACCAGTTCCTCCCGTTTCCCATTGCCAACAGCGGGGCAGTGACTCGAGAGCCTCTACCCGGAGCCACAATCGCGGAATGAAGAGAAGCCACACCGAGATGCTACATGGCACTGAATGAATTCCCCACAAAACTATCTCAAAACAAGGGAAATGGAGTCAAAGGGAGCACCGCCGAATCAGTTAGCAGCAGCAAAACCTGCAGGGAGGGGACAGCCACCTTTCACTGCTCCTTGTTGGCTCTCTAAATTACTGTAAAAATCTGCCAATGAAGACAAAAAGAGAAAAGAGAACCTAAAGAACAAGGAGGTGAACAACAAAGGCATTAAAATATCGTTTTCTTTGGTCACCTGTGTAAGGACTATGGTACCTATGGTTGCCCATCTGCATGGGATGAGTGTCCTGGCATCAAATTAAGCAGTACCCACTAGAATCAGCATTATTTGTTAGGTGATATTCCCTTAGCTAAGGATAGAAAAATAAGCATCAGTCACCTACAGTAGGTCCTCCAAGCTGGGTACTGCTATTGATACCGCTACCACCAGTCAGACCTGCTACCGAGGTGAAAAACAGATGGAGACTGAAAAATCTTAAATCCTTAAAATAATTCCTCTTCACTAATGGGGTTACAATGCAATTTAGTTACATGGCATCACACATCCAGCACAGAAGTTTTCTCAGGTGCTTCCAGTCCACATACCAATAAACTCAGTGCTACAGACTTTACACCCTGCAAGCTGGTACTTCGTACTTGCCGTGCGCGAGAACGAGAAGCAGTAAAGTACAGACACGGTCAGGAGAGCATCCTTACTTGGGAAGTACCACACGAAAGTTTCTTCTCAAAAATAGAGCCGTAATTGCTGAGCACGGGCTTATAAATACTATTTGACTAATTATTTAGAACCGCAGAGCAAATGGAAAGTGTACCTAAACGTGACAGTTCTCAGCACTTTTCCCACCAGCACTTGACTACCTACAAAGAGAAAATATCACCAAAGATCAGGCCAGCATGCAACATGACTCATTAATAATACAGATATTTATCAGCATCCTGTCAGAGAGCCTCTTAAAAAATAGCTGTGAATCCCATGTAGCACGGAGCCTTTTCCTGGCTGCTGGTGTTGCAGAGTTTATCTTAATTAAACTTTGGACCACAGCCCCATGCAGCAACTTGCTGTTCTGCCTCCCCACTCGGCAGAGCAAACCCAGCAGATCCCGTGGAACGGAGACCCCCCTTCCTGTAACTGGAAAAGACCTCTAAAGAACGCCAAAAGCCACATTTTTGTCAAACGCTTTAAACACTTCTTGGAAGCACCTCAATTGTAGCCCAGTACAGTGAGGTCTTTAATCCTCTTTATTTATTTTCTTGAAGAAGGCAGGTTTTCTTTTTTTTTTTTAACTTTTTATTAAAGCCACAATCCTTTACCCTCCTCCCTTGTGGAAAGAGTCTCTTTATTAAAACCTGTATCATTACTCCCTTATCCCCGCTGCTCCCCATCAACACACAGGCCTCTATTCTTCCTTTAAAAAGAAAAACGTGCACCCTGGCGCAAAAGCCTGATGTAGACCTTAATGTGGATTCCTTTGCTTAAAGGAAGCAAAAAACTCTGTGCAAGCTGACCTTCCATTGTGAGTCTGTGATTAAACAAAACAAAACGGGTATTAATGTTCCACCTCAGTCTTTATTTGAATATGTAGATTTGGAAAAGAAATGGATGGAGCTGTTGTTATTTATATGAGTGATTTTTTTTTTACTTGTTACTGCTTTGATTATGATCTTATGATTATAAACTCGACTGGTTATCTGTAATGATATCTAGTATAATGCTGGTCATACTGTTAGTATTTAGATTTAGGCATGTAGTCATTGCAGGCAGCATTTCATCCTCTGAGCATCCTACGTAATTAAAATGTATACCCCACAACCCACGTGTGAGAGCTTGATGCTTTATAAAACATGAGTACATTACAAAAGTAGAGAGCATATAAAAGCCTGAGTGCTGCATTTATAGCTGCAAAACACAGGAACACAGTGACTGCTGTATTTTTGGTATGGATATAGTACCTGAGTGATACATCCTATCTATATGCTATTTATGATATATAAATATATATATGATATATACATATATGACCACAGTGCAAATTTTAAAGTACTATGTTGATATATGATGTCTGCACACTAGGAAAAAAAACCTCAATAGCATGAAACTTCTAGGCTTTTGGTATTTGATGCTTTTTTTTTTTTCTTTTCTTTCCTTT
>VWPW01007583.1:0-22026 GCA_013389825.1 Crypturellus undulatus
ACTGGCATCTGCAAGGCCATGAATCCAAACTGATTGGCACTAGTAGACATTATTTTAATATATAAGGTGTTCATCTGAGCAATAAAGGGATCCCAGTTCTGATTAAACACAGCTTGGAGTCCATGTAATCATTCACCACATGTCTCATGGTGATCAGGTATTCGGCATCTGGGGTGTTTTTCCCCCTCCCCTAAAAGCCTCCATCAAGGGGAGATGTTCCCCGTTTGGCTGCACTGCAGGGAGGTGCTGCACGTCAGCAGTGGAGGAGCTGGTGGAGGAGCCGGCAGCAGGTCGGCCGCCTCGGCTGGCACGGCCGCTTCCTGGGGAGATGCCTGCCTTGGCACAGCCGGGGTGCTGGGGTGCTCTGCGCGACGAGCCTGGGAGCTGCCTGGGCCAAGGAGCTGCACAGGGAGCTCCAGCTGGTCTCCGCCAGCCTCACGGATAATCCCTTTGTGCTGATACGGTCTGGGAAGACCATCCTTGAGCAAACAGCAGGTTCCATTCTTGCAGTGGGGTTTTCTTGGGGGTTGTTTTCTTTTTTTATTTTGCCATTTGGACTTGCATGGGTTCTGTCTACTTTCTTGGGTGTATAACTTGGGTTTGTGGGTGGCCATTTCCCTGTTTGCTCCCCTCCCAAGGCACTAGTGCACACGTGGAAGGCAGAACAAGAACGCGGCCTTACTCCTAAACCCGTGCCTTCCCTACACTTGTAGGCAGGAGATGTCTTGGGTGAGCAAGGAATGACTGCAGAGATCATGGTGTCCCCAGAGAGTCTCATTTTATCCCAAATATGATGATCTGTGGTGGGACGCTTGGGTTCCTGCTGACTGAGCAGTCTGGAGTGGTTCATTTGGGATTTGACTGGCATCGGTGCAGCTTGGGGTTTTCCTCTTACCCATCCTGAGCTCTTTTAGTCCTCAAAGTGCCCCTGCCCTCCCTCTTCTCTGGGGCAAAACATCCCACTTAACCCTGACACGGAGCACTGCTAAAAGGAACCAAGGCCCGGAAAAGTTGTAAAGGGAAAAACCCAGTGTCACCTCCCGGAATAAAGCAGGCGATGAGGAGTATTTTCTGCCCTCCCCAGAGCTCAATGGCTTGATGCAAAACCATGGAGGAATGTACGTAAGACTGACGTCTGTGCATTACTCGCGTCTCTCCTCTGACATAACCTGTGGTTTCTGCTGTTAAAATTAATAATGCTTTTGTTTTAGCAAAGGTGACGTTCCTAGGGTTAGATTGTATCTCTATTAGGTTAATGCAATAAAAAGCCAGATCTTTGACAGGTCGATGGCGCTGGGAGAGGCTGCCTGGCTGCTCCCAGGCTCTCAAAGGGAAGGACCGACCCACCTTGGAGGTGCTGGATCGGTGCCTTGCCCAGAGGCAGGGGAAACGAGGGCTCACCCCATCGCCAGCCTCCGAGCCAGGCGGGCATGTGGGCAGGGTGTCACGCCAGTGTCACGCGAGACAGAGAGACCGTTCCCTTTGCATGGGAGATGGAGGTTTGAAGGGGAAAGTGGTGTTGAAATGTGAACCCGGGCTGGCACACCAAGGGCGAAGTGTTGCGTCTGGGCTCTTCGATGAAAAATACTCTCACCCCAGCTATTGTGATTTCCATTTATTCTTTTCTTTGGCAGACACACACACGTCCATACAAAAAGGCTCGCTGAGTTTTGACTCATCCGCACAGGTCTTTGTTTGAATCATTTGAACCATTGATGCCTCGGGGTGCAGATGAAGGTGAGTTGTGTCATTTCGGCATGTGCCCTCCCAGCCTAGTGACGTGAGGCAGTGTGGGCTTTTTGAGGCTATTTTGACTCCTCAGAGGGCCCTTTTTTACCCCTGCAGCCCAGGAGTCCTTCTCTGAAAGCCCCTGCAACTGTACAGCGGTTTACGGAGAGCTCCAAGCACCCAGAAACCCCTTTCCTGTGCTGTCTGCACCACAGCTGCCTGCGTGCTGAGGCTGTGCTCACAATATCAAGGGCTGCAAAGTCCTGATGCAGCTTAAGCACGTGGGAGATCAAAATGAGAGGCTGTAGCACTGGGTAGATGTGTCATATGGCACTGAAGGTCCCTGTGTGTGTTCAGTGTTACTGTGAAAATCAATAAATATTTTTTTCTACAAAAATGTTCATATATTAAAAAAATCACAATCAATTAAAAAAAAAAAAAAGGAAAAACAAGTCTCCTGATCATCTCCCAGACCATATTGCCTATATGATCTTTACGGGTCTTGAGCCTTGGTTCGGGAAAATTAGGAGAAAAAGTGTGCTTGAAACAATCCCTTGTCAGGGCTGGCCCTTCTGTAGGGACTGGGTGTCCTTCTGAGAGAGGAGGCTGCACAGTGCAAACCTGTTCAGCAGCAGTAATGCCCCACTGAAGAGGAAGGAGAACAGCAGGGGCTCACACAGGGAAGGGTAAAGAGGGACAACACGGATGGGCAGTACAGAGGACAGACATAAAAATGTTTCCCAAAGCCTTTTGTGCTCACCAGCTCATTTTTCACATCTTCACAGGGGACTGATTTCCGACTGGCCATAGCAGTTGTGTGGTTTCCCTTTGCCTTCCGTGCCTGCGTTAGCCCATCCTGCCCCTGGGTCTTGGAGTACAGGCAGGTTTGGGACTGTCTGCAGGCAGGCACTGACCCTCCAAAGGCGCTGAGCACCCACTGAGAGTAAGTCAGTGGCATGGAGTGGACAGGCTGGATCAGGGTTGTAAGAAGGAAGGAAAGAGTCTTTTGGCATGAACCATGTGCAGTCACCATGATCCTGCTCTGGAAAACTTCCTCTTTTCCCCCTTTTTTCCTTTAAGTTTTAAGAACTTAAAACACACACACAGACACACACACACACATACACTCACAAGTAGCAAAAATAAAATCTGGACTATGTTTGGATGATCTTCACTGGCAGCAGAGAAATGATCCAACATTGCAAGGGGACGTGATTCAGGCAGTGCTGTAGACTCCTGGGGACATCCGGGCAGTCTTCCAGCCCTGGGGTAGGGAGGAGGTGGATTTGCTGAAGAGGATTTAATCTTCCTTGCAGTAGAGTTCTCTAGGACATGATATAGACCTCCAGCAAGCTGGCCACCGCATGCATTCGGTAGAAGATCCCAAAGGGCAGGCAAATGTCCACAATGGCTGGCCACATGGAATCTCCATAAAAGTTCAGTTCTTTATCATTGTCAAACTGGGGCCGGGCACCAAACGCAGGCATGATCCAGAGCTGTTTGAGCATAAACGAGAATAACGTTGCAGTGAGAAGGATGTGTGGTGTAGTGAGCATCTGTAGTAACAGCTGCTAAGAGACAAGCAGGGCAGGGAACTGCATCCCCTGTCTGGTGATCCCCTGGCTGCTCATGAAATGGAAACTCCAACTGAAACCTACTCCTCACAGCAACTGAGAACTGTGGAGATCTCCAACCTCATTTGGGCTTCTAGGCTGTGGGACTCAAGAGGAATCACACTGCTGTTTTTAAGAGAATATGGATTTTACACCAGGTATTTGTCTGTCATTTGACAGTGTTTTGGGGGAGGAGAAGAGGAGGACTTAATATATTTTATTTATTTTTAGTAAGGTATTCTGCATCTCTGGTAATACCCAATAAAAAAACTGAAACCGATTCTTGTTTTTTACCTACCAATTTTGTTGTTTGATATTCCAGCGATAACTGACAGCCTCTGTGAGCTGTGCCAAAAATATCCTTGGCTCCAGGGCAGTTGTTCTTACTTGTAAACAGTAAGGAAATGAGACCTATCTGCATATGCAATATGAAACTTATGAATAAGTTTGCAACCTGTATAGCAGAACCAGGAAAAGGACTGCTTCACAGGGCCCATGTCCTATCCTTGAGATATTTCTCCCTTTAGTTTACTTCCTTTTGCTCCCACCCCAAGAAACATTTCTCTCCGCATTTACTCACTATGATATTGCTCAGCAGGAGGAACATGGAGATCTCCCTTAAGAACTTCCTCCTCCAGTTCATCTTCTTGGGGCCTGCGAGGGACTGCGCGAGCTCAGAAGGATGGATGGCTTCGACGCTGGGGAGAGTGCTGGGTGTCACAGTGCTTCCGCTGTCAGGTACACGGAGGGACACCGCGTTGATGTTGACAAAGGTGAGTCCATAGGGATCCTTCTGGCGCAGCTCACGTTTGTGGTCTTCCTTGGGCGGCTGCCGATGGAGCCCTTCGATAATGAAGATGTTCTGGAAGGTGTGCTGGGCAATCATCAGGAGGGCGTAGGTGAGGTTGAGTGCACTGATAGTGTCCCTTGGTGTGCTGGCCACAATGGCCACAATGGAGTAGTAAGAAATTGCATACTGCCCCAAGGCAGCACCCATCAAAAGGGCCACGTCTAGGGTCCTGGTTGGGTTCTTGTGGCGATCCATGTCTCTCTTATCAAAACGGTAAATGACAGAACCACCAATGCAGACAAGAGACATGAGGCCCAGACAAACAATATTGAAGATATAGTACATGGTGAGCGCTTCGTTCTTCTTGCTGGCTTCATGGCTGGAATTTACCCGTACCTCATAAACAATAAGGACTCCCAAACCACTCACCAAGATGATAAGGCCCAACACGATGCCTACGAAGAAAGTCCTTCGAAAGAGCCTGAACTTCAGGCGGTGAATGTGGTGGGAGTGGTGGTCTATAAAGCGCCCAACGTTCTTCCACATGACATAAACCATGGCAGAAGCAAAAAGACTGTACTCAATGTTAAAGGGGTAGAGCCAAAAATAGCCATTCTTGAAAATCTGGCAGATTTGGCTGTTGCAATTGCATTCTTCAGTTGAGCCACTTCTCATTCCAGCTGGAACAGAGGGAAAAACACATAGATGCAGTGGTATTAAAGCAAGAAAATGGCTTTTATTAGCAGCCCTGAAGAACTAGATAATTGGGATCAGTGAAAAACAACCCTGAGAATGAAGGATACAGAGAGCTTTGAGAACCAGGACATGTCAACCTCAGCTTTTTGGTACTTGTATTCCTTCCAAAGAAGCCTTGTCTCTGTTAGACAGATGGCAGATGAAGGTCTCTTTCTCTCTTCCTTTCTTCATTCCTGTACCATTTTTACAGGCCAATTCCCCTTCCTGACTCCTCTGTGTTGCGGGTTAGGAAGTGAATATTAAAATACTTCTTGCAGCTAAGCAGCTGTGTTAAAAGGTCCTTCTACTCTAGATAAGTCCTCTGAAAAGGGACAAAGCAGAAGCCCCATGGGCTTCATCCCAGTATCAGATGACTTTGCAAATGGGAAGATTACCTTTCATGAGCCATTTGAAGATTTCTTCTGTCACATTTTTCTTCAGCTTTGAATGTGCTTTGTGAACAGACTCGTCTGTCACCGCTGACATCCACACCGCTAAGTTTGTGGTCAGGGTCAGCATCAAGCCACACCTGCGAGAGAACGGGAAGGGCATAAGATGAAGGCACAGCTTTGACAAGGTTGCTTCCATCTGTATTATAGATGCGCACATGTTCAGAGAGCTGTGGGAGCTGCCTGAAATTATGTGAGGACTGTGTGATAGTTAAGTCGAGAGATCTTGACTCTTGCTGTGCTGCTCTCTCTGGCTCCTCTCACTCTCAATCTACTCCTTGTCCATCCTGAGAGGATTGTTACATTATGTAAGGAGAATTAGACCTGAGACCTCCTGTTGGTTTTCAAAGAGCCTCTTGGTAGGGATTTAATAAGTCTCAATTGGTCTCCAATGGATCCAATATTGCAAAAACGCCAGAGATCTTATTTCTTGTTCATTTACCCTGATGATTGCCTGATGGCATCACTGTCTTTCCCACAAAAGGAAGTCAGCTATGAAACTTTTAATACAATTCTACTTGAATAATGCTTGTGCTCTTGATTTGGATCCTCGCTTTGCTAGATTCACAAGAGACCTAGGACTAGCTGGAGAGAAACTCAGCAGTCTTTGGCTGTGGCCAGCATTAAGATAACATTATTCCCTGTCACATCTCAGCAGGTTTGCAGCGACCCAGTCCTCCCAGGCTGAGGAATTCCAAGCACTGCACTCACCTGGTAACATTCAGGTGTGCATGGACACAATCTTTGGCAGAGATCCACAGGAAGTACGTCTGGAAGGGACAAGATAAGAAATGGTTATTTCAAACAAAGCAAGAAAGTAAAGCTTGCCCCTTTGAGGTGGGCATCTCCATGGTCAGCAAAGAGCAAGCTGGAGCCTCCTTCGCGAGGGCCCAGCTGGGTTATTTTAGCCCACAATCCTGGCGATTTGGTCTACCAGACAGGTTCTGTTCTTGCTGTGCTCCTTCTGCCCAGTCCTGCTGCCATTGTTCCACCCATGCCCAGCCCTTGTTCCTATCT
Source organism: Crypturellus undulatus (assembly GCA_013389825.1). Lineage (NCBI taxonomy): Eukaryota > Metazoa > Chordata > Aves > Tinamiformes > Tinamidae > Crypturellus > Crypturellus undulatus. Next base: position 6,333 of record VWPW01007583.1, read on the forward strand.
AACTTGTCCCTATCTGACCTCTTTGGAGCCGGTCCGAAGCTGCTGGACCTCTGTGTAGGGACCGCCCTGCCTTTCCTGTCATCTTCTCTGTCTCCTCTTCTCATGGGAAAGGAAACTGACTGGCTGGAGCAGAGTTTGGGGCAGGTCCTTCCATCAAAATGCTGCAGGATGGGAACAAGTTTGAACCACTGTCTTGAAGAGGGTTCCCATGGCAGGTCGTTGTCAAATCAACTGGAGGGGGAGATGTTTTCCCGCCTGTATCAGCTGTCTCTGCAGAGTGCCCTGGGAGACCAGAGCTTCTTCCCCTGTCTATCTACCCCTCCCCAAGACAGATCACAGCCATCTCACCTGGACGATCACAAATATTGCTTGCACAATGGGGTAGATGATTTTGATAGCAGAAAGGCAGCTGTAGAAGCTGGAGTAATATCCTATTTTGAACACATCCATGACAAGGCTGAAAATGGCAAATAGGATTAGGCCTCCTGTTGAGGAATCAAAACATCTATAATCAGACAAAGATATGCACATGTGGGCAATGCAGACATGAAAGGAGGAAGAGGAGCTATTGCCACAGAGAAGCTTTGTTTCTACTCTAGTTTTTCCTCTCCCAAATTCAAATCTTCTTGGTGTCAATAGAGTCATATTATAGTTTATGTTGGAAGGAACTTGGAAAGTCATCTAGTTCAGCTGTCTGCTCTGAACAGGGCTAATAGTTTTTGCAAGAGAAAATGGCAAGGTGGGGAAGGAAGCTGGTGTTGCAAAGAATCAAGAGCCCTCAGTTAAGAGGGGATTTTGCAGTGATGCTAGAGGAGGGACTAGGAACAAACTTTCTGAGGTAGCTTGTGATGCTTAGAGAAAGAAGGACATTATGTGGGTAATAACTAAAATGCACATTAACTGTTCATCCTGCCTCTCTCTTCCAGTGCTAGCCCCATCGAGAGCTCTTACCTCTCAGCCAGACGGGTCCTGCATGGGAGTCTTTACAGAGGATGGCGTCTGGGCCCCGTGAGGTGCTGACGAGGTAGAAGATGATCCACACGATGACTATGAGCATCATGACGGTGAGCAGGAAGAACACATCGTAGTCGTGCACGGCGATCTTCTCGAAAGCACCACTGCTCACCAGCGTGCAGGCCAACAGGGCTAGGTGCACGGCCAGGAGGATGGAGAACATGCGGCCACCCTTTTTCCACACTTCTTTGGAGGCAGGAGGGGAAGGGTGATGCTGATGGCTCAAGGAGTGTGTCCGGCTGGAGGCCAGGCTGGTTTTGTCAGCCTTGTGTCCAGAGCCCATGCTGGAGTTTTGGCGTCTGATCTCGCTGTCCTTCCGCGCGGGTACTTCGGTCATGGTGCGTCTGCAGCCGGAGCTGAGGGTTAGCACTGCTGGGAGGGAAACCCATGAATAAGAAAATCACTTCTTTTTGAATAGCCCGGGGCTGGGCCAATTGCAGGACAGGGGATGAGGAAGAAAGGATGTGTCAGAGGAACAGGGAAGACTGAGACAGCAAGCGCAAGAAGAGGGGTGAGCTCATTTTCAGCCTTTCTATCTCCGTGTGCCCGAAGGCTGTTTCTCTTGCTTATGATGCTCTTGTCTGGGGGAGATGCCAGGTCAGCCTAACAACGCGTGCCTAATATGTCACACAACATCTAGGTGTTTATTGATGTAAGATAGTGGAAAAGTACCAGAAAAACACTCACACGATCAAATATCCTGGGGCAAATGGCCAATGTGGTTTGATTTCTAAATGTCAAACAAAACATTCAGAGAAAACATCATACTTCCTGGCTAAGAACAGGCCTGTGAAAGGTAAGAAAGCCCTGAGCACATCATAGTTTATACCAGTTCCTGTAAAGGCATGAACTATCTCTGCTCCCTCTAAAGCCTGTGATAGACTTGATACTTCATTGATGTAATATGAAAAGCATTAAAAAAAAAAAAAAAAAGCAAAGTAACTGTTTGAACTAAGTCATTTCACTCACCTGTTTTGCTGCCTGGAATCCAAATCTCTGCTCTTGCCAGGCTATCTGCAACGTTTCCCTTTGCTGAAGCTTGGTCAGCCGAGGATTTTATACCCGTTGGGATGTCTCTGTGATTTATACCATCTCTGGAGCTGATATCGGTGCTTCACGGGCTTCTCGGAGAAACTCACATGATCCATTTTGTGTAACAGCTGATTTTAGGGAAGCAGGAGAGAGATGAGGAAATCAGGGTTATTAATCCAGGACGGGCATGAAGTGAGCTACACCTGAGCATGTCTAAGGAGAGCGCAGCACAGCCTGGACCACTCTGCTGCAGGGACACAGTCTTCAAAAGCAGAGTAAACCCACCCTAACAAATCCATCCTGAAGGGACATGGTCTTCTCTTCCCTTGAAAGAAGATGGTTTAAGTGATTAGTGCGCAAAAGAAAAAGTTAATGTTTTGGGGGTTGACTTTCTGGTTAACTGAGTACGGTAAATATTAAGCCTCTTCCTGTTCAATTTCACTAATTGAAATTGAGCCTTCCCCATACAGAAACATCTAAGAGGAAAAAGAAAAAAATTGGTTTTGTCCTTATTCTGCACCAAGGGCAACTCAGTCTTTTCCCACATTGCCAGTAACAAGGGAGGTTCCCTACTACAAGGAAAGAGTCCGCAATCCATGTTCCCCGTTGCTGACACACCTCCTTTGACTTTTTGGGATAGGATGCTCTTTCCAGGCCCTGGCAGAATCCCAGAATGTTTGAGACTGGCAGGGACCTCTGGAAATCCCCTGCTCCAGGAGGCTATCTGTGTTCAAGGGAAGCAACAGACGTTACAGAGCACGAAGCACGTGGGATTCAGCTGTTTGTCAGGTTTGAGCCTGGGGGAAAGCTTTTGCTCAAGATCTCTCCTATCCTCACAGTTACATTTCAGTGACGGGTGGCGGGGGGCCCAAAGCAGCTCACAGTGTGTGAGACATTTTATCCTTTTAGGAACATGCCTTTTTTTGAGATTCCCCTGCTCTTCGTCCCCTCTGGAGCAGGTTACAGAAGGAGGGCTCTTTGCTGTGTGTTTTCTCCGTCCCTTTCCTGCCTGTTAGCTCAATGCTCCTTCCTGCAGTGCTGCAGAACCTGCCCGTGCTGCCTCACAGAGACCCAGCACCAAACCAGCGAGCCCAGTGCTGGGCATGGAGCACCTGGTTCTCCTGTGCAGTCCAGGGAGACCTTTGTGTGACTTTCCCATGCTGCCACCAGCCGGCTGCCACCAGCACTACTGGGACCTGGACTCTGCTAATCGCTATGGGTTATTCTTTTGGATGAGTGACTGCTTTTTTTTTCCTCAATCTCTACTGGGCTCAGCCTTTCCCAGGAGAACCCAGCTCCTGAGCAGTGAATCTGAGCTGATAATATCATCTTTGGAGACTCTTTTAGGAATAGGCTGCAGAAGTCAGAGGTTTGGAGATCCCTGGGCTAAAATGCACTGATTTAATCTTCCTTTATCCTTAACATCCAGCAACAGGGAAAACAACCTTTACTGCTTTGGGCATCACTCCCAATCCCCCCCTGGGAGCCACGATATGTGCGTAGTAACTATAACGAGCTTAATTAGTAATAATGCAAGAATCATTAAATAACCACAGCAATGAATTGTAGTCATTGCTGCGCTGCTCTTCCTCTGGAAGGAGCCCAGCAGCAAATGCCGCTGCCTTGTGCATGTGTCAGGGCTTGCCCGGGAGGCTGAGCCAGCGTGCAGGGTCTGTCACTGCGGGTGTCCAGACCCTCCTGCCGTGCGTATGGGTGTCCCCAGGCAGCCGGGAGAGTGACTCAGTGTTGGTCACCCTGGGGCTATTGGTGGCAGCTTCTATAGATGCCCCTGGGACTGCTTTTGGGCCACCCTTCTGCTATCTTGGAGTATTTCCTTGCTTGAAATATAACGTGTTTTTCTCTTTTTCTTTCCTCTCTCTGTTTCTGCCTCCCTCTCCTTCCTTTTTATCCCATCCCCTTTCAGCCCTTCTCTGCTGCTGTTTTGCAGTCTTTCCCTCTTTCCCCCACGCTCTCTTTCCTCCGTTTTGCACCCATGTGTTCAGTCTCTCCTCTCCAAGGACAAACCGCCCGCTGTCGCAGGGCCTTGGTAGAAAGGGCAGAGGGCAGCCCCGGCCATCCCTTCCGCAGAGGTGAAACACGCAGGTCCTGTGGGGCACGATCTGGACTGTGCGCAGTGAGGAACAGGAAATTCCTCCTCCGTGACACCGTGTCCCGGGAGTTGCGGTTCACTGTTCAGCGCAATGTGCGCTGACTGTCGTGTGCTGCGGTCAGTGTCCGTGCTTGGATCGGCCTCTCCCGACAGCAGAGGGTGCCCCAGGCCCGGGAATCTCATGAGATCCAGCCCTGGGAGCATTCAGTCCCTGTGGGGCTGGCAGCCGACATCACTACCAGAAATGTTGTGCCAGTGTAAAAGAAACCAGACACCAGACACTGTTACACAGCACAGCAGAGATCCTGAAACACCGGACAAGCATCTGCAGGGGCACAAGAGGTGATTCCAGACTGTACGAGGTGCCCTGAGTTATCACAGACTCATGTCACACAGTTTGTTGTGACTCTCTGCAGAGCAGAGGAGTCCAGCACAGGAGGAGAGCGCAAGGACGGGGGAGGCCCCTGAGTTTCCTGCTGCTTAGTAACCCAGGGGTATCCTCACACTGCAATGTTTTTCCCAAGAAAAACTATACAAAGAGCCTCCTCTGAGCTGCTCTGACACCAGAGACAGCCACCAAACGCCTCGCTCTGCTCTGGCGGGGCTGTTAGCGCTCCAGCAGCCCACGGTCCCTCCTNTGCTCTGCTCTGGTGGGGCTCCAGCAGCCCTGCGAGCGCTCCAGCAGCCCACGGTCCCTCCTGCACCAGTGTTAGCTCTGGGGTCCCGCTGATCACTGCTCCTATGGGGTAGCTGCCACAGTGGGTGCCCGGGGACGGTGCTGGAAAGCCTTGGCCCATGGGTTGTGCTGGCAGCGAGCTCCGTTTAGGGGACATTTTTGGCCCTGACGAGTCGATGCTGCCTGGTGCTGCGTCCCCGGCGCTGGGCTGAGACGCTGCCAGCCTGGAGCAGCCAGGCTGCTTAATTGGAGCTTTCCATGCGCCGCGGAGCTGGCGCGTGAACGGCTCATTGTGAGGAGCGGCAGCGCCGGAGGACGCCTGGGACCCGGGGGGAGCGTCGGAGAGCTGCGCTCCTGCGCTCCGAGGAGTCCCTGCCTCCCGGGCAGCGTCTCAGGTGTCCTGGTGCCGCGAGCGCTGCGGCAAGGCGAGCTCGGCCCTGCCGGCGGCTCCCCCTTCCCCACGTCCATGCCCGTCCTCTGAGCCCCCTTGGGCGCCCGCTTCCCCATGCGCTCGCCCGGGGACGGCTTCGCACCATGAACGACCAGTACCACCGAGCGGCCCGGGATGGCTACCTGGACCTGCTGAAGGAAGCCACCAAGAAGGACCTGAACTCGCCGGACGAGGATGGCATGACCCCCACGCTCTGGGCCGCTTACCACGGCAACCTGGATGCCCTGCGCCTCATCGTGAGCCGAGGGTGAGCACCGGCGTCCGCGCGGGGCGCTTCCCCCGGGATAGAGTAGCGGGGCCCCCGTCTCCCCCCTTCCCTGCTCGCGGGTCACTGTGAGTGCAGAAGCTTCCGTCCCTCATGGCCCCTCTCCTGCTCTCCCCTCTGGTATTTTCTCTTGCTTTGAGGTCAATCCAGTGCTCTGGTGCATGTGGATGGCAGAGGGTTATCGCAGCCCTGTGGGTCCCGTAACCGCGCTGTGGGTCTGCCCCATGCCCTGCCCGAGCTTGCAGGCAGGGCTGCACCCTCTGCGCGCGCTTTGCGGTGCTGAGCCGGGTCCTGTGGCCACGCAGGTCCGAACCCCAGAGTGTCAGGTCACTGCCAGACCCTAAAAATGCCCCCTTGAGTTAGGGGACAGAGAGAGTAAGTGCTCCTATTGCACGGAATGTTTCCAGGCAGGAGAGATGGGGACCGTGCCAGCTGGCAGGCACTGATGCTGGTCCATTTAACCTAAAGTGAGAGCTGAATATGTGACCCGAGGGCAACCTGTCGCGCACCTGAAGGAAATGCAGGAGTCTGTGCCTCCTGTGGGCAGGTTTGGTTAAGCCCAGGCCCCCACTGGGTTGGTGGTTGCTGACATCTCCTGGTCCCTCGCTTGGGCTGGAAGAAGTCTCTGCTGTGTAGATCTCTGGGGCCATAAGCATGGATGTGATGGGAGAAGGGAGGGGGATTGAGGGCTTGTCAGAGCGGAAGGCTTTACAGTTTGGTGGTGGGAATCTCATGGCAGGGTCTGTGCTAGGGCCAGATGTGCCATCCCCAGCTCCTCCCTGAGCAGGACCTGCCTCGCCTGGTCTCACTGACCTCCTCCGGCAGCACGTCCAGACCTTCCTTCCCGCTCTGGGTACCTTCTCCAAACACCCCATCTAAAGGGAGGCTTCAGCCCTGTGCTGAGAGCAATGTGATGGCACGGATTTTTCTTTTTTCTTTTTTTCCCCCTATTATCAAGGCATGGTGCTGCGTTTGGAAGCTTGGATGTGTGTCCCACCTCCCTGGAAGGGCTTTGCTGCTCAGCTTCGGGTTGGGGCTCCAAAGTGGAGATTTCCCTGTGTACAGCAGCCGCGCTCGGATGGCAGCTCTCAGGCCTGGTCACCTGCATGTCCATGGGCCTTTTGAGAAGCCCATGGGTGGCTGGTGCAACAGGAGCATGCTCGGGAAGGGAATTTTTTTGGAATCCGGTACTCCTCACTACAGCATCCCCAGGAGCCCACTGGCCCCTCACCAGAAAGCCCAAGGGCTGCTTTTCTGCACAGGGACCGCTTTTATACATTCATTATAGAAAGGTCCTAGCAGACATGTCTGGGTGCACCGCAGCTGCTGTTTAATTAACAACCTCATATATATTTGCTGGTGACAGGGAAAATAGCCCAGCAGAGGCCGAGTGCCCTTTAAGTGATGGATGGTGGACGGAGCGCCGGCCCGGGGGCTGCAGCGTGGATTTACATCGCAGCATTCGTCTGCTTGTCACATCCTCGCCGCGACCGGGCACAGATCAGAGAAGCCTCCTCAGGCCTCCGGGGTGGTTGGTGCAGGGCTCTGTGCTCCGGGGAGCTAATTTGGGGCCCAAAATCCTCTAAAACAGGGTTAGGAGCTGCTGGTGTTGGAGAAGCCAAGTTGCCCAAGCTACGACTTCAGGAAGACCCTTGAATTGTCCCTTCTGGGACTCGTCGCTGTGCCAAAATGTCAGCATAGTCATCTGGGCCCTCGGCTGCCGCAATGTTCCTCCTTCGGCAAGGACGGACCTTCTCCTTGAGGCAGCAGCGTGGGTGACCGCGCACACGGGCAGCGGTGACGGGAGCTCCCGGGCACCTTGAAACACCCTGGGAAGCTCGGAGCGCGTTCCCTTGTGCTCGGCGCTCTGCAAAGCGGGAGCTGGGGCCAGGCTGTTACGAAACAGCCCAGCACGGCGAGGGAGGCCGGCCAGGAGAGGCCCAGGGCAAGGGACACCAGGAGGGGACACGGAGGGGCACAAAATCTCTGCTGTCATTTCTGTGCCTCGTTGTAGGCCCGGCCGGTGGGTGTTTAGGGTTAACTAAGCTGCTGTCCTGAGTGAGCAGCCTCATGACATGTCCTCATGTTTGGCACCTTGTGTCACAGGGCCAAAATGGTGAAGGGGAAATAAGGTACCAGGGTGCTGCTGGTAAGAGGAGAGTTCATCACTGCAGCCTGTGTGGGGGAGGTCGTGAAGCAGATTCTTGCTACGTCTGCGTTGGAGCAGGGGAGGCTTCATAGTGGCCTCTGACTCGCCTGTGCCTTGGTGCCACCTTCAGAGCGGGACAGAGCGAGGGGATGGGATGGAGCGGTCAGTGGTAGCTTGTCCTTGTTAGGGACAAAAAAGCCTTTTTCTTCCTTCTGGCTGGGCTCCAGGGAGGGACACAAACTCAATTAACGTGATGGCTGGGAAAAGACAGGCTAATTGGCATTTGGTACTACCGCTTCTCAGCGGCAGTAATTCTTTAGCACGGTTGGTTACGACAGGCATCAGCCCAGCTCTCGTCAGACCCAAGGGCTTTGCCTGGGAAAAGCCAGGAATTTTTCTTGCAGGGACTGTAGAGGGGGTTGGGATGCACCTTCCTGCTAGACGGGACCACCATCAGCTTTGTCACCTGGCGTTTCCGTGCGCCTGTTTCCCATGCTGCAAAACGGGGGCCACAGATTCCTGTCAGGAAGAGCTTCGAGTGTGAACGGCAGCGGGATGTGAGGCGCCCCCTGAAGCAACGGGCCGGAGGAGAAGAGCTGGCTCTTGCCATCCCCCGGCTGCTGGCGGGAAGGGCTGGGATGAGGATGTGAAGCTGAGGGACCTCCTTGTGGCCACCCATGTGCCGGGAGTAGCCGCGTGGCCGTGCTGGTGGGAAGCTCCCCGGGGTTACAACCCGTCAGGGAGGTGAAGCAGCCACGTGGAGCGCGACCATGGCCTGGCCGCTTCCGGGGCCTGAGCGTGAGACCTGGCCGTGGTGACGTCCCACGCCGACAGACGTGCCCCTAGGCGCCACGGCCATGCAAATGGCATTAACAACCATTAGTAACACCAGCTCCCACAGTAACTGCTAATCTGGTCTCTTGCTGAAGTACAGGAGTGGGGAAACCCTGGAGATGAGCCTCCCCACAGCACCGGGGGATGGTTTTGGGGATACCTGGACTTGCTGGAGAAGAGCTTAATCCTCGACATACCACCAGGCCTATCCTGGACAAAACTTGGGATATAAGACCCAAAACTCTATTCTGCATCCCCAGCTCATCTTTCTCTGCTCATCTCTAAGCCTTTCTTAAGTCATTGCCCCAGCTGGCTCTGCTGAAATCAGTTGTTTCTCTCAAGGCCAGAAATTCTCCTCTCCTGATAACCCCGACCATGCCGAGCGCTTGGCAGGAGCCAGAGCTACCCGCACGCAGCCAGCTCATGGGTTGAGGGACTGGTCCTTCCCCTCATGACCGTGCCTGGCTCAATGGGGTGAGCCAGCCCATTGCTATCGGAGGAACTTCACACACGCGGCCGGGGAAGGACGTGTGTAAGTGTCAGTGGATTCCCAGGCTAATTGAGATCCCATGGGAGAAGTGGGGGGGAAAACCGGCAGGAAGGGAGTGCGGGCGCACGTCACAGTGAGAACGCAGTGACTCAGGAGATGCACATGTCCACCCAAGGGGCTCAATTAACAGTGTTTTTAATAATAATTATTACAGGTGTTGACTCAGCACTGGAGACGCTTTGAAGCTGAGAAGTGCTGAGCTTCATACTTGTTATTAAAATACGTTCCCACTTAGTGGACCCTGCAGTCAGCATCTCCTGGTGTGCGGTGCCCTCAAGGTGAAGTTTTGCTTGGTCAGAGCCCGGCCAGAGGGGGGGCCTCATGTTTATTATCAGCGACAGATCGAATGCAGCTGCTTTGCAAGTCACTGTTGTTCTTTCCCTTTGATGCATTTTTAGTGCCTCCCTCAGACTTTGATGGGGCAAAGGGACCCAGACATCTAATTTTGTTATAATCTCTTGGTTTCTAGGCAGTGCAAATATCCAGGGAAAGCCAGTTTTGATGCTCTTTCCCTCAAGGCAATAAAAAGTATGAGGAAAGGAGATCTTTACATATGAATCTCCCCAAATCCTTCTGGCTTTGCCCTTTACCACCCAAACCAGACAGACGTGAGAACAAGCTCTGAGGTGCAGCACGTGGATACAGTATCTAACGGGATAAGTGGTTGTTTGGGGAAGCAAGGCTATTTCCAGTGTGCCCACTGCTAAATCACCATCCAAATAAGAAGTCCATACAGGATTCGGGTCCCTCATGGTGGCCTGGCACATCTGCCCATCCGTGTCCGAGCTGACACACATGTCAAAGCACACGTAAACAAATGACCATCCACGCGCCGAGTCCCACCGCCAGCCCCAGCAGTTCTAGTTTCACTGTCTCTTTAATCCAGCTCCATCAATAATTTACTCCTCTCTTGCAATTCATCAAATATTTATGTTCCCCATGAATTTCCCAGCCTGGACATGTCACAGTGAGGGTAGGGGGTGGAGAGGGAGTTACGTCTTTGGGCAGTTTGGCTTTGCCACACTAGTGGCGGGTCCCCTTCTCTGCTTCAGAGCTCCTTCATCCTATGGCCTCCCCTGCTCTCCCAAGGCCTCTTCTTTGAAGCCTTCCTTGGCTTCTGTGAGAGATGTTGGAGACTCTAAATACAGAAGTTCTTGCAGGGCTTTGGGATTCTTCTTTTTTTAAAGGCTTAGTTCACTTGCACGTTTTTTTGAACCTCTTGACCAGTTCTTGCTGAATTTGCAAGAAGACTCGAGATTGTTTTACAACAAATGTTGTAAAAACAGGTGCCTGCTGGAAAGCAACTACTGATGCTCCCAGTAAGGGGAAAGCTGAATGCACCTCTCAGTGGTTATTAAGAGGTCCTGATGGGAAACTCATGCTTCAAATGCAAATAATTTCAGTTTAACTCCTGGATGCCATCTTTGTTCCTTAAGCCTTTTGAAGAATCATTCCTCTTCCATATCAGATAGCTATGATATTTTGGCAAAGCCTGAAAACTGGAAGCTAGTTCTTAAACATGGCTCTGCTCAAGCTCCACTGTTGCCTGAGCACAAATGTTCAGAGCAGGGTGCTGGGGAGCTTGGTGTGTGCACTGAGCTTGTGAGGGCTCATGTGTCGGAAGGGGACGTTGCTGGGACTTGTCTATGAACACTAGCAGTAAAGGTGTAAAGCAGCAAAGCTGGCAGTGGGGAGAAGTCCTGGCTCTAGCAATCCCAGTTCTCTCTCACTGAAGCCCTTTTAGCCTCTTTCAAGGGAGACGGGCCATAGAGGACACACATGGGGTTTAGGAGAGACTTCTGAGCTCTGCTCATCCCAGCCCTTGTCAACACTGGCCTGAAGCAGTGAGGAGCAAAGTAGCCCAGGGTGAATGTCTCAAGGGTGCATTCCTGGTGCAGACCATTGGCTCTATCAGTGTTTGCTCTTTCTTTTGAAGGTCTCAAGTGAGCATCCTCATGCCTGAGCTGGCTGAACCCCCTTAAAATGCTGCCGTCCAGGCAAGTGTCTGGATTTGGAGGGGCCAAGGAACAGGCCTTGGCTCCCCTGGAGCTCTCTGGGCAGGGCTGTGCTGAACCGCAGTGCGCCCGGTCGCTCCTGAGCGCGGTGGAGCTGCGCAGCCCCCAGGACCAGCCCTGCCTCGGCCGTGCACGCGGCGCAGGGAGCCTTGTTGACAGATACTGCTGCTGGCTGCGTATCGCTAGCCCGCGCGCTCCAGCCGGAGCCCGGTGCCAGCAGGGGTGTGAACGAGCTCTTGTTTCAGCACATCATAAATACAGAGGAATGCCAGGAGCGCAGAGCTGCCTCGAGCCCCGGGTTCACGTCTATCCCGCTCCATGGGCCCAGCACATCGCAGGAGATGGGAGACGTGGGCAAGCGGTTGTGCCCATGGACAGCCTGCTGGGGCAGGGGCTGACACGGAGTGAGAAGAGCTGCTAATTGCATTAGACGGGTGTCCAGCCCTTGAGGAGTGCAGAAACCTAATCTGCACTTTCTCTGAAACTAGATTCTCAGGATGTGCTAACACCAACTCCCTTCGAGGCATGCAATCGAAACCCAGCGTGGCGCAGCAAAACCCCCACAAAACGCCAGCCCCCAGGCCTGTGCCAACTACTCTATTCTTATTTTCTATTTAAATCGTGTCCTCTTAACAACTCTGTTCTTATTTTCTATTGAAATAATGTCCTCTCCTGTCCTGAGCTTTCACATGAATGAGAGAGGGGTGGAGGATTTAGTTCACGTTGTTAGAGCCAGCAGCAGGTGGCAGTTTTCAGTGCCTAGGATGGTCCATTGCTCGGTGATGTTACCACCACGGTAAGACTCTCCCCAAGGACAGGGTGTATGAAGGGATATTTTAGGATATCTCTGCATGAAATGAGAATGAAACTGAGATTAGATGCTGGAATCTGCAGATTTAAAAATTAGCAGAATTTTTTATTTTTGAAGTTTTGTAAGTTAAAAACCTGAGCTGGAATCTGCCCCACATCTTAATTTTGGTCTAGTTAGAATCCAGCCTGTCTCTCTCCAAAGATTCTCTGAATGCAAGAACACGTTTCTTGAGAGCTAAATTCAGTTATGGGAATTGCCACAGGTTTCCATGTCAGGTACATGATTCCATGTCATTGGTACGAGTCTCCAGAAGGTTTAAAAGTGAAGCTGTGGGGGCTGGCGGCATGTGGGTTTGCATTTTGAGGAGGAAATGATTCATGGAGCTGCTGCCATTGATTTGCCACGGCACAAATGCAATAGCTTGTTCTCTAGGAACATCTCAGTAGAGTCTGTCGGTCAGGCCTGTGAGCTAACCAGCACTTCTCCTTGTTGTCCAGAGGGGATCCAGACAAATGTGACATCTGGGGGAACACCCCTCTCCACCTGGCAGCAGCCAACGGTCACCTGAACTGCCTTTCCTTCCTCATCTCTTTCGGGGCCAACATCTGGTGCCTGGACAATGACTACCACACGCCGCTGGACATGGCAGCCATGAAGGGCCACATGGAGTGCGTGCGATACCTGGACTCCATCGCGGCCAAGCAGAGCAGCCTCAACCCCAAGCTGGTGAGCAAGCTGAAGGACAAGGCCTTCCGCGACGCCGAGCGGAGGATTAAGGACTGTGTGAAGCTGCAGAAGAAGCACCACGAGAGGATGGAGAAACGGTACAAAAAGGAGATGTCCGATAGCTCAGACACCATGAGCTTCTCTAGCTATTCGAGTAGCACTTTAAGTAAGAAGTTCCAGCACATGTCTATGGTGACTTCCCTGCCATACTCCCAAGCCACCATCCATGGTACAGCCAAGGGAAAGACGAAAATACAGAAGAAGCTAGAGAAGAAGAAGCAAGTGGATGGGACATTCAAAATATATGAGGATGGGAGGAAGAGTGTGCGGTCTCTGTCTGGCCTGCAGCTAGGGAACGATGTCATGTTTGTAAAACAAGGCACATACGCCAGCCCCAAGGAGTGGACTCGGCGTAACATCAGAGACATGTTCCTCACGGATGAAGATACCGTCTCCCGTGCCATAAGCGACCCAGGTTTGCATATGGACTCAGCCCACTCGGAGGTCAGCACCGACTCTGGCCACGATTCCTTGTTCAACCGCCCCGGGCTGGGCACCATGGTGTTCCGGCGCAACTACGTGAGCAGCGGGCTCTTCGGCATCGGCCGGGAGGACGCTGGCGCGCCAGGAGAAAGCAACGCCGACGGGGTAGGTGTCAAACTGCGGAGCCGCCTGCAGCGCTCGCCAAGTCTCAACGACAGCATTGGCAGTGCCAACAGCCTGCAGGAGAGGAACGCAGAGGAGCTGCCCTGGGACGAGGTGGAGCTGGGCTTAGATGACGATGATGAACCAGACACCAGCCCCTTGGAGACTTTCCTGGCTTCCCTGCATATGTTTGAGTTCATCTCCATCTTGAAGAAGGAAAAGATTGACTTGGAGGCCCTCATGCTGTGTTCAGACAATGATCTGAAAAGCATCAATATCCCACTGGGTCCCAGGAAAAAGATCGTGGATGCCATCCAGCGGAGACGGCAGACGTTGGAGAGGCCAGACGTCATTGTGGACACTGAACTGTAAGTAGGAGAGGTGACTACTGAGCCGCTGATTAAACTTTTCAGCAAATGGAGATGTGGGCAAGGTAAGGGTTTGGTTTCAACCTACTTGGAAAAGTCCAGGCAACTGCTGTGCTTCTGCGTGTGGGCAAATTCCTGCTTGTGTGGAAACAAGGAGAGTCTGGAAAGGTGGCAACAGTGTTAGTTCATTACTCAACAGCCCTGAAGTGGCTGGGCGGGACATAAAGTTTTGTTTCATAACCTACATGAATGCGGACTGCTCTGTGGTCTGATTCTTCTGAGTCTTTGTAGCTGGGATTTTCAACCACGCTCACACTTGTCTTGACTCTTCACCTCTTGAAGGTGTTAGGAAATCAACCACAGTGCTCCAGCGGGAGCAGACGGAGGATGGTGTCCATTGGCTTTCCAAAACCTTCCTCGAATGCTTGAATTCTTACTCAAAGCTTTGGGCATGGCGTATTTTGGGTTGGAGTTGCTCTTGCTGCGTTTTGGCATTTCCAGGGTTTGGCTGGTTTGGTCCCAAAGGACCACACACACCTGCCTTTGAGGTGAATGGGCGGCATTAGCCTGGGTCTCCCCATGGTCATATCCGCTGACACTGCAATCCCCCGGGCTGTTTGGGCTGCTCAGCCTCTAAATATCTGTGTGTTTCTTGCTCGTTTTCAATATTGCTCATTCTTGGATCCCAGGGTACTGACAGAATTTTTCTCTTTCCCTTTGCAGATAGCAGCAGCAGCATATGTTTTTGTCCAAGAACAAGAATAAAAAACAGTTCTAAGTTGCCAGAAAACACAAGCCAGAGACTCTTTTCCTAGGGCAGCTGGATGCAGCCCCCATCAGTCCCTCTGAACTGCCCTCCCGCTTCCTCGCTCTGCTCCTTGGCCGTGCAGTGATCCCAGGGGATTCCCGGTGCTGAGAGGTGATTGCTGAGCTCGGACCAGGCAGCTTCATCCAAGAGTTGCCACTCTCAGAGGGACACGGATCCGCTACGCAGACAGCTGGGAAATGTAGTTCCAGGCTGGGAAACCACACAGAGCCACGAGTGGAAGGAGTTGTGCGACGGTCATTTCAAAGGGACCCAAAATAAATAATTACACCCAGACTTCCTTGAGCAAAGTGGTTGATACTGGGTTTGGGACGGATGTACAGGGAAGTGGGGCTTCCTAGCCCCTCTCCTGGTTCTTGGTTGCTTTGGGTATGTTGTCTGATACTGTGTTATCAGGGGTGAGCTTCAACTGTCCTGTTTTTGGGGTGTTTTAGCTAGAGAGAGCTCAGCTCTGACTTCTGCCCAAGTCTGGGCTCTCTTGAGGGAGACTATCTGGAACGAAGATTGTGCTTTCAATGTGGTGGTAGATGTTTTCCAGCACCCCGATCACACAGGCTGCCTGCAGGGGTAACATTTCTGTCCTGTCTCCCCAGGGCTCTGTGCTGTGCAAGCAGTTTCTTGCAAAGGGCCTGGGCATTTTCATCCAGGAGCTTCCCCAGCCGAGCCAGTGCCAGAGCAGAACCACTGGGCTGCAGCAAGGAGGCTCCTCCGGGCAGCTCTGAATCATCGGTGCTCAGGACGCAGCCCCGCTCTGGGCTGTAGACGTCAGGGGTTCCACACAGACCTGTCACTTCTCTCGTTGACCATTACGTTCCTTTTCCAGGCCCTCAGCTCCCAGCCCCTGTGCTAGTGTCACACGAGATGCTGCATGGACGGGTCGTGGGTGGAAGGAGCGTTTCTGGGTGCAGCAGGGAGCTGGGGACCTGCGTCCTCACCTGATCTCACCTGGCAGTGACACAGCCCAATGGGAGAGAGTCAACATCTGTGATGCAAACCGCCGCTTCAGAGAAGTGCCACCTGGATTACGTTGTTGCTGGGCCTGATTCAGGTGAGATAGTAAAGCCACAGACAACGTGACTGCCATTAGACAGCCCATAGGCTACTTACGGGGTGCTGAAACTGCAGTGGAGGTGGCTGGCACCTGGACTCGAGTAGAAACACAACCGTGGATCAAATAATAACCCCATCAACCAGGGGAGCCAATCTTAGGCTTATCCTACAA